>JAYJML010000079.1:0-105992 GCA_035610835.1 Ophiura sarsii
ACCAAAATGTTTATGAAATTGTATGCAAAATCAAGTTATTTAAATACTTTTAACAATCAATTTAGTTATTTTCGTTCTTTTTTTAGGAAAACAAATAATTGTATAACCTTTAATTAGGTATCACAATAGTGTTTATAGCTTGTACATTAGCTTATTTATGATGAAAATACGATATTGGGTTTTTTCCGGTTAAAAATTGGTATTTTTGTACAACAATTCATTTTTGCAACTAATAATATAATCCTAGATTCTAAAACATTAATATTCGTATTAAGCACAAAATTCCCAAAAAAAATGAGTTTCTCTACTTTTCGACCCCTTTGAGGTCAAAAGGTCAAATGATGATCTATTATAACAAAACAAAAACACCCATAATTTCAATATTTAAGAACAATTATGCGAAATCGAGTTGTTTAAATCCATTTTAACTAGTTGTTTTCGTTCTTTTTCAAGTAGACCATTATGTAACCTTTGATTAGGTATCAAAATAGTGTTTATAGCTTGTACATTAGCTTGTACATGGAGAGCTTTTATAGCTTGTACATGGAGAGGTGTTCTCCATGCCATTCGTTCCAAAACGTCCAGAGAATGTATGTGGAAACGGAAGATGGCCAAAAATGGGATTGGCAAATGGAAGGAAAACTTTGATATTGTTACCAAATCCTGTGCCAGTGAATTTAATTTAAAATGGAAGAATGTTAAGGAACAAATCAAAAGCCTCCTCACCACCGGCGTACAGATTTCTGGAGAGAGTATATTCTCCCGCTTATTCAACAAGGGAATTTACTTAAGCTCATTGAGTCCGAAAATAGTGATCTTACCTGGCGGTCTATTATCCATGATCTTCCAAAGGGTGTTATGAGCTTTGCCGTCAGGGCATCTATTGACTTCTTACCTACATTCACCAATCTCAATACATGGGGTAAGCGCACTAATACCAAGTGCAATTTTTGTGTCAATAAGGAAACCCTCCACCATATTCTTAACAACTGCTCCACATTCCTTACACAAGGCAGATATACATGGAGGCACAAATCAATCCTTGCCATCATTGTCAAACATCTTAAGGATAATATTCCTGATAACACTTCTGTGAAGCTTTATGCTGACATCCCAGGCTGGTCAATTATTGGTGGAACCATTCCGCCCAATATTCTTCCCACCAGTCAACGTCCAGACCTTGTTACTGTTGATAATGCCCAGAAGCGCATTCATGTTGTTGAACTTACTATCCCATTTGAGATGAATATTGCCTCTGCCCATAATCGCAAGACCGAAAGGTACAGTTCACTAATTTCGGACATCAATTCAGGGGAGTACAATTGTGTTCTTAGCTGTATAGAAATTGGGTCACGTGGGTTAATTACCAGGGAGAACAAAAATAGGATGAGTGCAATATTTAAATTTACTGGTTCTAAAGCCAAAAAAAATGCTCTCCTTTGTAGTTACGCAATTTGGAATGCAAGGCACGAACCTTCTTGGATAGAGTGTCCATATATTAAGACTTAGGGCAGGCCCCATTTCCTGCTGGTTTCAGGTTTTAATTATTTTATGTAGGCTTGTGATGTACGTGTGTGTAAATCTTTTAATATATGTATAATTGTTGTTGTTGTCCCTTGTCTTTCCTGTATGGGATGGATCCGTCCATCCCGTATCCTGGAATTTCTGTACGGTCTTTTAATTGTTGAATAAAGATTGATTGAGTAAAAAAATATTTATGATGAAAATACTAATCTCTTTAATGACAGGATTGGACAGATTAGACCCGAAGATTGAGGTTATTTTGATCATACCTCCATACCACCAGCAGCATTGCCATAACTTGGACTCTTTGTCTGTGTATGCCATACGTAAATCTGCAAGTAAAAAGAAATCAAGAAGTTGTTACGAATGAGATTTATTTAGAGTATCTTGCAAGGATACTTTATAATCCGAAGCAAAAATATAGTAACACTTGAACCAAAATGTTGACACTTTGAAAGCTGATGATAGTGGTGCAAGGCTTATATACCAATACAGGTGGAATACGTTGTTAAATGATTTATTGATTTATACATGTCAATTGCATACAATCAAGGGCGTCGTCCCATTTTCAAAAGTTGGGGGGGGGGGGGGACACGAGTGGTGGCGCATGGGTGTGTGTAAGCAGATTCCGTCGCATATGCGATGCCGTGGGAGGGGGGGGGGGGGTCTTAGGGGGATGTGCTCCCCTCCGAATTACGAAAAATAATGAAAATATGCGATGAAAATGGTGCAATTTGGTGCATACTTTTAACCACATTTTTGACGAATATGTGTTCAAAATAATCAAATGAGATGTGTATGAGAGACTATTACAAGGCAAATCACATTGACGGCTATCAACCCTTACATTATAACCTATTGAATTTCGACATCAGTCACTGATTAGGCCTAAAAAAAATTAATTGTTGTATTGCCCACAGCGCCCGGTCCGAAATTTTCAAAAATAGGACCGGTTTTTTTAAATTTATTTATTATTATTATTTTTTTAAAATACATTTCTTCAATATTTTACCTGTTTTCTGTGCGAAAAATCTCTATCCAAGTAAGTTTTTGTTACAAAGCTACACCAAACTCTTTCATGAACCACAAGAACACCGAATAAACTGGGAATATACTCCGAAAAAAAATCATCCGTTCACCATGACATCCCTCGCCGAGTCAACCATCAGAAACACAACAAAAATATAGCTCGAAGCATCTTGGCCCGATTCACGTTTTTGGACCCCGGTTTTTTAATATTTACGAAATGAATCGTATTGGATCCACGAAGGACCATCGAAATCTAAGTGTCGTCTTGCGGCAAAAATATAATACAGTGCACTTGATGTTGTACATATTTAGCATTTTATATTTAAATAATAAAACAAAGAAAACACGAGAAGAAAATAAATATGAGTTTACAAATATTTATTCAGGCATTTAAAAGTAAATACGATACAAAAATAGTATAAAACGTATCTTTTTTGCATTTTCTTACGTAGTTACATTTAGTAAAAAACAGCATCAGCTATACGGTACGGAATGTTTGTAGAATGACGGGCTGTGTAAACCACGGGCTGTCGATACGCGATATGCGACGGTGTTTTGATTTCTTTTAGTTTTGGCTCGCTTGGAAAATGGATTCTTTCGCAGTTTGTATCACCGGATCAAGAGGCGCCCACATTTCATTTAGTTCAGTTGCTAGCATTTCTTTAGTTGGGGATTTTTATTCTTTGTATAACACACACAAAAGGGCGAATACGGATGATTTACTAGTAGAGGTGAGAGTTGCAACCGGACCCCAAGGTCCCTGGCAGTCAGTCAAAGCTACTGAGCCACTTACCGTCCTGAGGGAAGAAAGCTTAATTTTTGGGAAAATGGGCCTATAAGTAACCTTTTAAATGGAATCTGTATGAGATATTAAAAAAAATAAAAAAATAAATAAAAAAAAAAACCCCTACCTACCGACCTGTCTAAAAATTTTCACTTGAGGGCAACACAACAATTAATTTTTTTAGGCCTTATATTGCCGCTCCGTGTAAATCTTTGATCCTGTATACGGTGAGTGGCCTGCTTATTCTATCTTCAATCACAATTTTTTTTATTAAAGTCTCTCCAGATTTCGATTTGATCGGTACAACGTAGGCGTACCTACTTAGAACGTCAATGCATGTCAGCAGATATTTGAAATTTTGGTTCAACTTATGAAGGGATGTTAAATCAACCAGATCCGCCTGCTATTGACTGTTTAATCCAAATAACACGACTTTATTTCTTTTGAATTTTTTTCTAGCAGGCTTGTGTAAGTGTAGGTGTCTTGCTTTTTCAACCATGTTTGTATTTGTTTTCGTGAAATATCATGATTTCTGCTACCTTTATAAAGAACATTGACGTTACTGTAGGCCGATGGATGCTTGGGATCATAAAAAATTCTCCCGGAGAGCTTTATAAACATTCTTCTTCTTCTTTGCCATACTCACAAGCATTTGAACCTTAACTTATACTCACACTCTTTAATAAATGACAATGTAACACATTTGTATTTGTTTCTTCTTTTCATAATATTATTTTATTCACTGTTTACATTTCATATGAAAATCAAACTAGTCAAGGCATGGAGCCCTAACATTAACACGCTGATACTAAGCCATGAGCAACAAGTCCAGAACCCTGCTGCGGGGTTTTCAATCTCCATAATACACCTTTCAGTTGTAAGACGCACTATACGACCCCCGGGAATGGTGCGTCACTTTACCGAGGTGCGTCAACTTCTCATGACCCATGACGCAACCTGTGTCAAAAAGTGACGGACCTTTGTTATACAATATACGCACCCTCAGTCAATGTTGTGACGCACCATTGGTTGATTCTGACGGACTATATGAAGCACCCCGTTGGCGATTATTTTGTTCGTACATGATCCTAGTGAACGGGTCTGTCCTCCTACCTCTGCTGTGGTTAGACTGTTCTGCGCTTGCGTAGTATATAGCGGAATGCCGATCCCTATATTACATGTGACAGTACGCTCAAAATAAAAGGTTCTCGGTCTACTGTCAGTTCCGTGTTTTTCCCCCGTTTGCCAAACTATTGCACACTTGCACGGCGATCGAGTGATTCCAGGCATTTTAGAACATCCGGTATATCGGAAAAATTAAAGTCTGGTAGTGGTGGTATAGTATGGCATATATTTAAATTATAAAGTTCGTATTTTGTTGTTCGTAAAACGATGTACACTGTGACGCACCCATGTAAAGTGACGGACATTGACGCACCCTTCGTCAATTTCGTAACGGACCAAAGGCTGCCACTGACGTACCCTCCGTCAAGAATGTGGTGGTAAACGACGCACCCATGACGCACCTCTCCCGGGGGTCGTATAGTGCGTCTTACAACTGATAGGTGTATAAGGATCCTCCAGTAAATATTGTATTGTTCAGCAATTCGGCTCGTGATATAGTCTCTATTGATTTCTCTATCTTAATATCGTCAACGAGTCCCCACATGTCCGCCGCGAACGTGTGCAATGTAATTACACGGAAACACTTCTGTCTTTCGGTAGGTTGAACAGAACTTCCCGGTTAGTCTCCTAGAACCACTTCCGACATTGTTTGACATTTGGAGTCAAATTCCTTAATGTTGTGCAGAAACCAAGATTTATCCATATACTTATAGTCCGTACACGCTCTAATGTCGTTGCGTAGTTCTCATTATCATTCTGGTTTCAAGATCATGAATATCATCACCATCATCTTCTAGATCAACTGGTGAACTTAGTTTGTTAAAGATAAGCGACTGAAGCGTGACTCTACTCTAGCATGTCCAGCGTTTTGGTAGCCTCCAGTTTAGCCTTGCCGTAGGTTTGCGGTGCGGCCATGATGGCCCAATCTAGTTGTCTGAAGTCCTCTCTCTCCCCCATGATTCTATATAATAATATTGCTTTCAATGTAGCGTCGATATTTATTAAGTTTGAGTCTAACTTCAGAATGTTGGATGTTTCAACAAACAATGCTACAAGGTATCGTTTGCTCACTTCATATTCGGCTTCCGTGTACATAATTGTACGGTGTTCTGGTCCCAATGAAACTTCTGGATCTAGACATATATGCTGAAGTTGACTAGGATGATCAGTTTCACATCCGTAGCACGCTTCACGGATCTTCTTTAGGAATTTACTTTCAACTTTAACTGCATACACGTAGCGTAGAAGAACTTTCAGTCGCTCTTTTGGGGTTAGATAAGCTGATCTTTCGGGTCCAGCACAGGACTGGTAGTGATGTTCATGCTTTGACTCGCCAAGTTTAAATATGTCTATCGTTTGACATGTTCGCTTAACATAGCTCGCCGTGTCACTATGAACACATAGATATATTTAGAAATGTTGGCACGTGACTATACCTGTCCCAACCTGCATTTGAAATTACGACCCCTACCCCGGCGCGGTCTCTTAATCATCAATAAAGGAATACCCCCCTTATATCACTTAATATTCACCGCCACGAGTTCAGACTTGTTCATATGGATATTTCTACCTTAATTACTTTTGATTGACGGCTCGTTCCATCGAATGATTAACAGCTCATTAACCTTCCTGGGACGGTACATTCTCGAGTGGATTTATCGATTTATTGATTATAATCCCTCTCAAGTGACTTAATCCCTCTAAGTGGATTTCGCCTCAGGCCCCTGTCATTACTACTTAAGACCAAATGACAAAACCAACACAGCCAACTAAAGTGTTTTATAGATTTGGTTCTAACATGAGAAATGGGCAGTTCCAAGCGTTACGGAATGACATTTTCAAAGCATTTTTATGTTTGAAATCATAATATCTTGAAAAGTTTATTACTTCTCACCAAACTAATAATATATTTTAATAGTAGCTACTAAACACTTTCAGATATGGTACAAAATTTGACCTTCAGATTTTTAATTAATGAAATATTGATTTTTATAATTGCCGTTACGGAATGACACAAAATGGACATGATTTTTCTAGTCAATTAGACATTGATAAAACTTTGTGATATTTAGAAATGTATCACGTTTTATTGACTGTTGGGTGATTCTGTATACCTTTACCTACAATATGACAACTTCCTGGTTAAAATTGGTTAAATACTTTTTGAAATATGACGTAAAGACCGACAAATGAGAGCGTTACGGAATGACTGTTACGGAATGACGTTTTGTCCACAATGCAACATTCATAATAAAATACATAAGAAAAAACAAAATCATGTCAAAAGTGTAAATTTATGAAAATTTTAGCGGTAAGTTAGCAACTTAAACCCACAAAACTTATATAAAAGCATAAGAAGGGGTCAGAGAAGGGTGCTACAAATGGGCATTTTTCGGAAACAAATCACCAAAAATCAGGTTTTTTTTCTTCAAAAAACCCCCTAATTAATGTATATTAATTAAAAAGAAAAATAGCTCATTTGAAAGAGCTTGAAACTATCTTTCATTTGATACTAAATATGTGATGGTAGTACTTTAAATTGTAAATTTACAGCCTTTTTTCAATTATTTTGAAATGTCCTGTTTTGATTGGAACTGCCCAAATATTAATTTTGAAAGAAATACTGCTTCCGTGTTGCGAAATCCGTGAACCGCGCCATCTAATTTTAAAAATACAAACGATTGCGTTCAATTTTCAAAGTTAGAACATTGTGGTATCAGGGACAATCGAATGGTGGTATCAAGAATATCGATTGAAAAACATAAATCGAATAGATTTGTTAATGGCATTTGCAAATTACGTTATGATTGATAACACGTCCATTGTAACACGTACGAATTGCATGCGAGTTTATAAAAGTAATATTGACCTGTACAGAACAGACCAAATTAAAGTTCATATGAAATCGTAGGTATGGAAAAATAATAAATGTGAGGATAGATACTATCTCAACAACTACTAAATATAGGAGTAACGTCAGAAAAAAATATAACCGCAGTTGGATTCGAATCCGTATTATCAGATTCATGGTTAGAGATTGACGCTAATTATTGTGAAACGAATTAATATTATAGTGAAACATACCACTACCCGCTACATCGTAGGCTTAATATTCCTTAAATTTCTGTTATTGTTCATTTTTATCGTAGAGCGTGTTTCTACTGGAGCACTGCAAAAGTAAACGCTAATAAACGCTAAGATTTCGGTAAGTTTGTAATCCCTCCTGTTTCTACTCACGAAAAGTTACCGCTAAGTTTATCGATCCTAGTCGATGGGCCACGACATTTGACCTTTTGTAATACCAAACAATGCCACCGCACCTGAAAAAGATTGCTTCACATTGTGTATAACCCAGCGTGGCACGGATCACAGCACAAACCGCTAAGATTAACCGCCTTTCGGTTTCTATTGGGTTTATTGCCGATTCTTACCGGTTCCAAACCTGGTTTGTGAAGGTTTTTGGGATTACCAAAAATACCGATTCTTAGCGGGTTCTGCCTGTATCTACTGGGCAAACCTACCATTTATTAGCGGTTTCTTTCCCAGTAGAAACACGCTCATAGGCTTTTCGCCCAAATGTTGATTGTATACTGTAAAAGAATTAAAGTCTGATTTAAATGTAATGAACAACCCTACTTTTTCAAACAATTCTAGACACTTCGTTTGTAGATATTGAACTCTCAAGGTTTGACAAATAACATCACGTCACATCCATTTTGTTGTCATGTGATTTGTCATGTGGTCATTCCACCGCGGGACATGCATGGACTCGGGTGCGTATCGTATCATGTGACTTTTGCCCAGGGCAAACACTTGAGATTCGCAAAGGCCTTTAAGAAATAAGTTCGACAATTTAATCATTTTCATGTATTTCCGGACATTTCCTGTAATACAGACATGGTTCAAAGTAAACGCATACGTATATCGTACCAATTTATGATGGTATGATCGTGACCGCAATTGACCGAAAAATGGAATATTGAATCAAATATTCCTATTTTTTTTTCATCATGATGCAAACTCGTGGCGGACAACTGAAACTATAAGAAGCAGACAATCCCATTGTAGGGGAAGGTGGGGTAATGGCGGACGCGGGGTAATGGCGGACAGGGCTGTATCTAAAGGCAGGTGAGAGAAGGTGGTATTTTGCCACCCTATGATGTTAGGTGCCTCTCCATTGAAATCACACAAAACCTAAATGGGATGGTTGTCTCGCAAATTCTCGCGGGAATTACAAAAATCACTTTTTGGGCAAGTTGATATTTTGGTGCATTACTTTCTCTTTGAAACTGGTATTTCTACATCAAGGAAAACAAAGTCTTATTATTTTTTTATTTAATGTATGATACCTTCTGATAAAAAAGAAATGAATTCGGAGTCAAAATGATGAGCATAATAATAAGAGAGGATGTGCCCATACATTGTACATGGATTGGGGTAATCCCGGACATGTACCGTTTCCATGGTTACCAATATGGGCGTGGTCAATTTAACATCATAAATCGGTAATAGTTGTTGACCATATAAATATGTGACATTGTTCTTTGATTTCTGCTACACTTTTAAAAAGGGTATTTTTTAACTCCCATTGAAATACTGTATTCCAATAAAAAGAGGGCTGCCATTGAAAATACGGTCCGTGATTACCCCCAGAGTGTGGGGTAATGCCGGACGACGCCATTTTTTTTATTGCGTCGTAGCTTCGAATTTCAAAATGATGAGTTGATAAAAACTTGATAAAAGGTAGAACCATCACAGTGCTTTGTGTTTACATGATTTTTATTGTTATATGACGTATTATATGTGTGTTATACCTCTCTGACAAAATGTGTCCGCCATTACCCCACCTTCCCCTATCCATGCGAGTTTACATTACTTTCAAAAATCCCGCGTCAATTCATTTCTTCAATTCAAAGAAAAAACTAAATGGACTGTATATATGACGCCAACATTCCAGTGAAGGACGCGTAATTGATTCCTTTCTGTTAAGCCGACCATGCACGTGCATGACCTCTATAGGGTCATGTGTTAAAAGGTCGCCTCCTTTCGCGTTACACACGGATTTTGGCTTTCGCGACATGATTTTAACTTTACACATTTATATTTGCTTGTATACCCCCCCCCCCCCCCCCCCCCCCCCCCCCTGAGGTAGTACCTACCCCCTATCAATATTTACTTTACATATTATATGAATTCCTCATGAAATTACCCATCAGACGATATATTATTTGTCAAAGGTTACTACGTCGGTAAGGTAATCATACCAGCTAGTGAATATCTCCAATTTTCAGAAATATTTGTTAAGGATGTACCCTTCCCTGATCTAAACTGCATTTCTGAATTCCTCTAGTTACAAGCTTTCCAAAAATGTATATATTTGCTATCATAGGTTGTACACTTTTTCTGTTATATTCATTTTTATAAATCCGGTAAATTAAGGCTGATTATTCATGTTGACTGTGTAGCGAATAGGAAGAAAGCTGATGATCATGGTCTTATCCATAATTAATTAGCTGTAACAAATAGTTGAAAAGTCAGTTGAACCACATACTTAAAGACTACTAAATATCCTTTAAAATGGGACCAGAATGGTGTTTGTAACATTAGGGGATGACTAGTTATTGTAAAAAGAATAACGCATGGGATTATCCCCTTTGAGTTTGGCACCCCTTCCGGCACCACCCCTGGTCATCACACTTCAAACAGCTGTATATCCCTTTCTGTATTAGCTACACCAATACCATATTGCAGGCAGATAGCTTGTTATTAGGGCTTTAAAATGATACCAAATTTGTTGTTGAGATAGCTTTTCTGGTTTTAAAAATATTTATTTTTATAATGCATTTTGTCTCAAGAAATGAATACAACGTCAACCATTGAACATGATGCAACGTATATATGTATAAACATAAGATACACGTAGGTCAATGTGGTCAATGGTAAATCGCCAATGGTAAATCGTTACGATTTACCTTCATACAAAAGCACGTGTAATCAACAATTTACCGTATCAATAAATATATTATATATACTTATTCTTTTTAACAATGGTAAGTCGTTCAATTGCGTGTTATATCAATGAGGAGACGGGCAACGGTTTACCTTCACCATTGTTCATACTTTACCCCCGAGCTACTACTATCCTTCACGAAAATATGTTTTCATTGACTGAACGATTAGCTCAGTTGGTTAGCGCGTTGTATTATATCTACCTTTATTGCCAATGTCGTGGGTTCGAATCGTACACCGGCCTATAATCTATATTTATTTCTTCAATATTTAGTTTTATAATATTACACATTTATTTATTGCATTCATTTTTTCAACATTCAATTTTGCATTGGTGCCTTTCCCATCTCTCTTTATTTCTTTATAATTTATTTCATCCTTTCTTTCCCTTATTTCCTGCTCCATTTTGTATGTATTTCTTTATTTCTTTACTGTCTTTATGTAGTTATATAGTTCGTAATTATTGTAAGTAAGATCATTGTTTACTTTACATAATTATTTGTGCAACATTCATATACACATTAACCATGTGCGTCTTAAAAGCCTGTCGCTTTAAACGGTATTTATGCGTTTAAATGTTCTAACACGTTGATAAAAGTGACCATTTAATTACAATGTATTGCACATTATGTGAGTAAAAACAAATTTAAAACATTTACACACCTCGTAGCCGTTTGCTGAGTATAAGAATTGCAGAAAATGGCAACCGTTTTAAGACTCTTACCTTTGTGCAATTGTCAGCTTTTGGTTCCAATTCTTCTATGGTAACTAATTGTTCTAGTAAATCGGTTTCCATGTCACCAGGTTTTCGTCTAAAGCGAACATGAGATCGCTCATGTAATCGTTGTAGACTGATTGAAAATCCAGCCATATCTATAGGAAAGCGTCTTTTATCCGATGAACGTCTATTCCATCCAGTCACGTGACCGTCCTGGTTGACAATAGGCCGCTCATATAATGCGTCTCTAAGTAATGCCACGGGCCACACAGAAACTATGTTAGTAGTTCGCATCTGTTAAGTATTAATAATAATAATAATACTAATAATAATAATAATAATAATAACACTAATAATAATAATAATAATAATTTCACTAATGATAACATTAAGGAGATATGATACATGAGATTAACTAACAATAACATTCATTTACATAAATTAATTAATTATGCTAATTATTCAAATATTCACAAAATTTGCATAATTTGTACGACGGGCTGTCTTTAGTCACTTGCTAGGGACAGCCCGTCGTGCAAATATGCAAATGTATTGAATATTTGAATAAATTTGCATAATTAATTAGCTCATGAATAGTAATTTCCTTTGTTATTTATAACGGAATAAATCGCATTATTAGTTTATGAAAGAAACTACGTTAGGGCGAAATACTATTTTCGCCCTAACGTACTAATGAGTGAATAACAAAAACCTGTTTCGACCTAATGTACCTTAGCAAAGTAATAGTAACTAGACATGACTGCGATCGGAGATCGCGGATATTAGTCAAGGGCTTTTGACCTTGGTATATGGCTGTATGTTGTCAAAGTGCAATATAATCTTTTATCTTAAATTGTACTATATTTGATAATTGTTTTCTTAAATTTCAGCCCTGAAGTAGTCCAAAAAAATACATTTTGACCCCTATTGACCTTTTCTTGACCTTTGACCCCAAGGTCACGTTCGTGGTGATATGAACGTAAAGTGGGGGACGTTTTAATCCGTGAACCCCAACGCACGGAACCTTGAAAATGTCAAGGCTTTACTTGAAAGGTTACATAGATTATTCCCAGAGATTAGCCCGTCTTGTTGCGGGCAAATCCCTTTCCAGCCAACATCGATCGTGGGCCCACAGTGGGTCCCTTAATATTTTGTTCACTTTGGCCTGTTTCCGGGCCAAAGTGGACAAAATATTAAGGGTCCCATGAGGTCCCACTGTGGGCCCACGGTCGATGTTCGTTAGCCCAAGCCTGAGATTCGGCCAGCCTTAAAATGTCACTATTAATTTACAAAATGACATTATTATTTGATTGCACTAAAATATCTATTAAAACAAATCACGTTCATAAATATAAATGGGAATTACATTATATTGTGGTTCCTATATACAACTCTTTTAACTTTGTTGTTGTGAAACGCAAATTTTTAATCATTTACATTTCACGTTTATAAATATGTATACATATTAATTTATATTATATTGTGGTTCCTATATACTACGGTTAAACACATTTTAATCAAACTATATATTATGGTTGCCATTTTGTTCAGATATAATTCCAGTACCCCTTGTGATATTGAATTGATAACAGATGTGTGCACTACAGGAAATATCTAGTAGTTCTTGGCTTTATTTGGAAGATGGAGAATTGCACAATTTCATGAAAACGATGGTGATTAATATTTTATTGCAATGAATACCGGGTCATGGTAGCTGTAGTATGTTGTTAATACTGAAGCTACATAGTGAGAAGGACGAGGCTTAATGTAGATGTGGTCAAGTAGTGTCCCTTTAGTAGTGGTTGGTTCAGATATTACTTGATGGTATTGCCTGAATGGAGGTAATATAGCATCCTTCAGTAAATTGTGATTAAAGTCACCCGCAAACACGGCATAATCAGTATCTAGGACCTCAGTCTGTGCGGTAATGCTGTTCATTTCCATACAAAATGCGGTAGTGGTGGTTGTTACGGGTTTGTATACGGCAACTATCAATATGTTCGATGTTCCGTATGTTCTAATTGCAAGGGCATTGCAGTCTGTGCTTCTTACGAGGGGAACGACCATGTAGTTAACACTATTCTGAACATATATAGCTACGCCTTTACCTCTACCATAGTTAACTGTTTCAAGAGAATATCCGTCTATTAATATAGTGTTCTTGTCATCGTTATCTGTTAACCATGTCTCAGATAAACATATCACATGGGCTTTGCGGATCTCTGAATTCTTTCTCAGATCTTCAATATGGGCACGTAAGCTCTGTATGTTATGATGAGCGATAATGAAGTGTTTGTTGTGATCAACACTGACCAATGGATTGGCTCTGGAAACGTTGCAGGAAGGCATTTTGGCAGTTTCTTCGTCAATGTTTTCGTTACAAAAGATGCTTCGTGAATTAAAGTTCGTTAAATACAGTCCATTTAGAGTTGTGACTCGACTTAACGCTACGTAAGCCATTGCCGTCTTGAGACCTTTCATAGAAATGACAGCTTGTTCAGTCGTCTGTCCTTGTACTTTGTGAATGGTTACAGCCCATGCAAGTTTGAGAGGAACTTGTTCTCTCGTAATACTGTATGTCCGTCCTTTCATTTGGAATGTGTCTTTGCGAGGGACTATTGCTACACAGTCCGAATATTCTGGTGGCATACTTTGTGATCTCCTTGCATTCGCCCCAACTCGGTCATTGTCAAATTTAACGTACACAGCATTTGGCATATTTGGTGAATTGCCGAATTTGAATCCCTTGATAGTACCTGATACACCATTGCAGAGACCATCGGACACATCTACGTTAGTTATAAGCATTACTCGAGCATTCACTGCCAATTTAATTTCTGCCGCAAGATTCGTGTCTTTCCTGGACGTTTTGTGAGGTATGACATTGACTTTCAAAACTCTACCTCCCCTTTGGTCAACGTCAACAGCTGTTATGGTATGTTTCTCCGTATTCAAAGATTGAAGTTTTGCGTCATTGTGGGATTCAGCGTCTTTGTTGAGGTAGGACAAGTGCAACGCATCTGGAGGGGCTGGCAGTGTATTTGTGTCTACTATTCGTGATTTCAGCAGTGCCTCGTCTCCTTCATCAAGTGGTTTATCTTTGGTTCTGACACGGAGTCGGTTAAGCATTTGAGCAAACACAACGTCATCTTTTTGGCGCATTATTTCTGTTAGTTCAACCACTTGAAAGCGAGGATTCCATATGTCTTTCAATGCTTGTTTATGTGGAAAGCACAGTGGTGTAGGAGGAAGTATCGGTGGTAATTGATGGAAATCGCCTACTGCCAAGACGGAAATGTTACCAAACCATGTGGTATTGGAAGTGCCTTTGATTTGTTGCAGTCGTCCGTGTATGTATGATAGTTGTAGTGTGCTTACCATTGAAATCTCATCTATGATAAGAAGTTGTAGATGCTGGAACTTTGCACGCAATGTGTTGACGGATTCTTCAGCAAGAGGTTTGTAGTCTGTTGTTGAGTTTGAGATGATTTTAAAGGCTGAGTTTATTGTTTGACCTGATATGTTGAATGCAGCTGTTCCTGTGTGAGCAACCAACAGCACTGTCACGTCATCAGCAGAATCTGTTATCGGTGCAAAAGCTTTTTGAGCGTGATATTTAATACATCGGATGACATGAGACTTGCCAGTGCCCGCACCTCCAGTTAAAAATATGTTGAATGGTTCAACTGTACCGTCTAGTGATTTATCATTGCACCATTTACTGATATGGTTGAAAAGTTGACGTTGCTCATTATTCAGCTGTCTCATCATAGAATGTGCTTGTTCCTCTGTCAATTCGGGGTTACGAGACTCAATTTGGCATCTCGGTAAATCTGTAGCTCTGTTTCGTGGCTGAAGGTCTGGTATATGTATTTCATCAAAGTCATCATCGGACTCACATGCTACATTTCGCATCAGTCTATCATTAAGACGTTGTTGTTCAGATTGTGGCGCAACAGCTGCCCAAGCATCTTCAATGTCTGCAGCTTCTTGTAGTGCTTCCCATGCATTATCGAGGTCATCTGTGGCAGGTTCAAAGTCCTTCATATTTTGTGCGACAATATCTTTCACGGCTACTCTTTTCCTGTTGACTGTTGTGACTCCAGTGAGGTGGTAACTTTGATATGTTACAAACTGATCGGGTTTGATGTTCTCATTGCGATGAGGTAAATATAAACGAAGCATGTTCATATGGTATCTTTCACTATCTTTCTTGACTGAAATGCGTGGATAACGAATGATTGCTGGTTTCCTCTCACGTTCTTTCATTTTCCCAAGATTATTTTGCAGTTGTATTGGGGAATTCCTCCGGCGTGTCCTTGCATCATGCTGTATGTCTTCATCACTTTCTGCTTCGTCATCGGTCTCTTCTTGGTCTGAATCATTATTACGTGATGTTCTTGCCAGTTGATAATGTCTTGAGAAAAATGTGGCCATGCACATATCGTTGTACTTCTGTGTTGTTGGTCTGGATATGTATTTGTCAATTTGAGTTGGCATCCATACTTGATCACTCTTTCCGGCATTTGCTTGTAGAGTTTTAAGAGGCAGGGATATCTTTTGCCCATTCAAGTCTGTTTGCAAGAAGATGACATTGCGCGTACATTTTTTCAATGGCATACTACATGTCTGATAGATGGCACCCATAACACTGATTTCTCTGTTTTGAAGGTACGTGCTTCCTAGCTTTCTCAATTGAGATATAGCATCATCATTTCCTTCTGCTGCCTCTTTTTGTGCATTTTTGAGTAGGTCACCCATTTCTCTCTCGGCTTTGGTAATATATGATACCATGTACATGATGCAGGCGTATGGATCTAGCACATATTGAATATCCATGTTTCCATTCCAGCAACGTATTAGATCGGCGTTATAGTTGTTGACCCATTGATCGTTGATACCACGTTTTAGATACATTGTCTTCCTCTTAGATAGCATCTCGAGGGATTCTTCAAATTCTGTTTGCGTGATATTTGCTTGTCTGAGAACCTGATCAACTTCTTCAAAGTTGTGATCTTGACTTAAAATTAATTCCCAAACAGACTCGAGTATTTGTCTTGCTTTGGCTTCTTTTTCTTTGAGAGCAGCTTGATCATCATTGTCATCTTCTCTTTGTTCATCTATTACCCCATTTGGTCTGCATATGAATGTCCGGTTACATGGCGGTTTCGGGAAAAGATATCGACATACGATCTTTGCTCTCAGTCTGTTTTTTCTGCATGATTTCGTGTGATTCTTGCTGTGCATTTGAACACTGGACACTATCTCGTACAATTCAGTATCAGTTTCGGGTGGCATTTCACATGTTATTTTGTCGTCTACAAATGTCACGATCTCATCATCGGGATCTACATCTAACTTTGGTGCATCTTTTACCCATACAACCATATGTATATGCGGCCAACCTCTCTGCTGGAATTCAGTTCGGTAATAATAGTCGTCTACCTTTCCAATTGGCGCGGCTTTAGACATTATGACGTCATTGATGAAAGATTGCGCTCTATTTTCAAACATTCTTGCTGCTGTAACTGGATTTGACATGATAATTCTACAGTGCTGGTCCCACGTCATGTTTTTGTGTTGTTCAACTGTCATTGGGGGTTTGCCTTGTTGTATAAGAATAGCGTTGTCTATTTCAATCCATCTACGATCGGCAGCACTAAATGTGACAAAAAATGTGGGGATTCCTAGTTGTCGAACCATTGCAAACAAATCTCGTTTTGATTTCTCCCAATAGGCAGGTGTACCTCTTATACTAGCTAGAAATCTGTACCCTTCATCTCTTTTCATTATCTGCAGGACCTCGTCTCGATTTCGTAACATTGATGCAGTAATTTGTCTGCCACCTGCAAGCTGTGAGGAACCTATTCTTGTAGCAATAGATACATTTGAATGGATCATGTGGACTTCTGTTGCGTACAGAGCAAAGAATATATATTCAGGATTCCTTGCAAACCTATTATCAGCTGAGAATAATCTTGAGTTGAAGAATCGTGATGGCGAAACTTTAAGGTTTCTTTCTTCAATACATGTATTAGCACCATCAGGAAATTCGACAGGAAAACACTTGGCTTCCATGTTTAATACCTTTTCAGGAGTGTTACCTTCGCCTGGTGCTAGTGCTAGTATTGTAGTGTCGTGTTTGTCTGCTACGTACTGAGCAAAGTCAACTGGATGTAAAAATGAGTAAAGAGGAGCCGATGTATTCGTTATGTCATCATTTTGATCTTGATCTCCATCATTGTTTTCAAACTCATTCTCTTGAGATTGTGATGATTCTGGTACGTTTTCCGATTCAGTGTTGTTTTCAATATTATCATTACCTGATACATCTTCCGATTGATCACCTTGAATCAATTGATCATCCAGCATGCCATTGAATTCTTCAAAATCTATATCAATATCTTCATACTCTGGGTTATTTTCCTTCAACCACAAGAGAGCTTGTCTTAATTTGTCCGGGTTTACATCCTGACACATGTGATGTCCTTTGTATTGTAGTTTTCTTTTCAACTTTACTCTTATCAGGCTTTCATCCGATGGGAGTCTTGGTAGTGAATGAGCAGTGTTATTTATGTCAGCTTTAACACATACCACCTGTCCGTGTATTCCTTTTTGGCATCCTTTAATGAGTGAAATCATCTTCATGAATGGAATAGCAGGAGATATGAGATGTCTTTCTAACATATTCAATTCGGACAGTTGAGGGGGCTGCTCGTGTAGGTTCAGTTTGTTTACACAAGCTAATGTTGGTACAGTCTGTTTTGTTTTTATTGTTCGATGGCATGTTATACAGATCCATGCTTCACGCTCAGTATTACTATTGCTGGTCGGTAGTCTTTCGAACAGTGTACCAGATGGCAGGGCTTTCCGTAACGCACGTTGATTGTACTTGTCTGTGTTTAATGCTACAACCTGTCGTTTGAAGTTAATACGCCGGCATATCTCGCACTTGTATATCAATTGTTGAGCGTGGCAAGACTTCTGGAATTTTGCAACAACAGTGGCCATATTTGAATTGTTATTCAATCTATTGGTTTTTGTTTGTTGTATTTTTGCTCTTTTGATTACAGGATCTGCATAGTGCGTTTTTGATTGCTGGCTTTTTTGTTGCCTATTTACAGGATCAGCATAACTTGTTTTTGATTGCTTGCGTGCTGAATGGCGTTTTCTTTGCCCCTTTACAGGATCAGCATAGTGTGTTTTTGATTGCTGGCATTTTTGTTGCCTATTTACAGGATCATCATAGTGTATTTTTGATTGCTGGCATTTTTGTTGCCTATTTACAGGATCATCATAACTTGTTTTTGATTGCTTGCGTGCTGAATGGCGTTTTCTTTGCCCCTTTACAGGATCATCATAGTGTATTTTTGATTGCTGGCATTTTTGTTGCCTATTTACAGGATCTGCATAACTTGTTTTTGATTGCTTGCGTGCTGAATGGCGTTTTCTTTGCCCCTTTACAGGATCAGCATAGTGTGTTTTTGATTGCTGGCATTTTTGTTGCCTATATACAGGATCATCATATTTTGTTTTTGATTTCTGGACCGTCCTTCTTTTTACATGTGGATATCTAAGTTTAGAATGTGCTCGCTTCTTAGCTAGCAGTTGATCTTTGTCTATTTGCGATTGATTTTTCGTAGCAGTTTGCTCAACGGGTATTAACCCATTCCATGATGAACAACTCGGTTGATCTAAAGGTAATGGTATTGTCTGATCTAACTGATTGCAGAATTGTGTGGTTGAGACATTGCAAGTATCTTCATTGGATTGCACTGTGATTGGTTGAATTGTTACCAGTGTCGATGCTGGAAGGTTTAATGAATTGCATAAACAGTGGATGTACTTGCACAAGTTATGTATATCTGGAAAGTACAAAGCTATTGCAGAGCCTTCTGAAGTACATAAGCCATTATCATCTCTAGAATGCGAGTCAAAAAACAGGTACTGATCCGACTTATTTTTGTACATAGCCATCATGTATGAAGTGCCCAAAATTAGAATATTCTTAGTATGATCAAGAAATGCTTGTTGCAATATAACATCCAATGGTTCAAAAGCACTACCAGGGGTTGAAGCAATTCTTCCGGTAACAGCAGTCTCATATTGTACATTATATATACGGTTATGTAAAGCAAAAGTCGTAGGAAGTTGTTCAATTTCCAGATATTTATCATCGGTGTTAAGTTCACCTCTGGCTTCCAATTCTGAAGCAATGATGTTGTACAGTTCATCTCCATTACGCAATACTTCATCGATATCCTTTTGCAACAGTGTATCAAATTTCTCGTCAATTTCACATAACATTACAAGTGAATTACATGGACATTGGCGACCACTTGATTCTTCTGAAAATTGGTTATCACCTTGGTTAAAATGTCCCCGAACCTTCCTTGCAAACACCACTTCATCAATACTCGTTACATTTGGGATACATTGGATTACTTGTGCCTCGTGATTTCTGTTGGAAATGTTTGAGTTTGGAAATAGGGGAATCTCTTCTGAAGTAGACGCTAGTTCGACTCGTGCCTTTACTTTATGACGTGGCATTGAGGTGACCTGATCAGCGTTTTTGCTGCTTTTGCGTGAAATGGATGAGAGTTTGGCAGCTCGTGATTTAGAGTTGCGGCGAGGCATTTTCGCTTTGTCTTATTCTCTGTCTTATTCTCTGTCTTATTCTCTGTCTTATTCTCTGTCTTATTCTCTGTCTTATTCTCTGTCTTATTCTCTGTCTTATTCTCTGTCTTATTCTCTGTCTTATTCTCTGTCTTATTCTCTGTCTTATTCTCTGTCTTATTAGTCTTATTCTCTGTGTTATTAGGTATTAGTCTTATTTTCTCTGTGTTATTAGGTAGGGGAGAAGGAAGGTAGGGGAGAAGGAAGGTAGGGGAGAAGGAAGGTAGGGGAGAAGGAAGGTAGGGGAGAAGGAAGGTAGGGGAGAAGGAAGGTAGGGGAGAAGGAAGGTAGGGGAGAAGGAAGGTAGGGGAGAAGGAAGGTAGGGGAGAAGGAAGGTAGGGGAGAAGGAAGGTAGGGGAGAAGGAAGGTAGGGGAGAAGGAAGGTAGGGGAGAAGGAAGGTAGGGGAGAAGGAAGGTAGGGGAGTAGGGGAGAAGGAAAGTAGGGGAGAAGGAAGGTAGGGGAGTAGGGGAGAAGGAAAGTAGGGGAGAAGGAAGGTAGGGGAGAAGGAAGGTAGGGGAGAAGGAAGGTAGGGGAGAAGGAAGGTAGGGGAGAAGGAAGGTAGGGGAGAAGGAAGGTAGGGGAGAAGGAAGGTAGGGGAGAAGGAAGGTAGGGGAGAAGGAAGGTAGGGGAGAAGGAAGGTAGGGGAGAAGGAAGGTAGGGGAGAAGGAAGGTAGGGGAGTAGGGGAGAAGGAAAGTAGGGGAGAAGGAAGGTAGGGGAGTAGGGGAGAAGGAAAGTAGGGGAGAAGGAAAGTAGGGGGAAGGAAAGTAGGGGAGAAGGAAAGGTGGAAGGGGAGAGAGAAGGTACAGGCAGACAGACACAAGACCACGCCAACACCAAACAAACATAAAAACCAACATAATGTACATAAAGGGGTGGGAAAACAGAGGTAATGAATTAAAGAAGAAAAAAATAAAAATGGTTAGTACGTTATTCAATTTTACAATTATAAATGTTATTTATATAACGTGATAATTAGCCTGACATATTTTAGATTTGATTAGCAAGTAATAAAGTTATTCTTCTAGGATCGAAACATTGGATCTCTCACATTTATTACAAACTACAGTTAAATAATACGGTCATTAGGTATATGTTGACCGATTTTGACGATCCTAGGTCATTTCACTAAATTGCAAGGGCATTTTGAGTGAAAAACACGTTTAGACCCCCTATGACCCCTGTTTGACCTTTGACCCACTGAAGACCCTATGTAGGTCAGGTAGGGGGTCCTACTGACAAATAGGTTAACATGTACGGTTACGGTAGCTCAAAAAAGTGTCAAATTCCACTAAGGCACCCAAAACAAGTGCTCCGAAACACTTAACATAGTACATGTAACAGTACACACCTTTTGTAATAAAAAAAGATGTCTTCTGTTCTATTTCCTTCTGTTCTGTTTCTCTTTTATTGTGAGCAGTATCTTGGTTGGATGCTGTGGATGCTGTGATGTTAAGAATTGTTAAACAATAACTGTGGAATCTCTCTTAATAAAAAGAAATGTCTTCTGTTCTGTTTCACTTTTATTGTGAGCGGTATCTGGGTTGGATGCTGTGATGTTAAGAATTGTTAAACAATAACTGTGGAATTTCTCTTATCTGCAATTAAATAAAACACATAAGGCGCATTGGTTACGTGTTCTTATCTACATTGTCAGCACTGTACTGTACATGGCATATGTGGTTTTATAGTAAGACAAAATTACACGAGGTGCACAGTCCCTGCACAGTATGGAATATTTCGAGGATTTAGTGCAACAAAGGGCTATCTGCATTTCGGTCATTTTGAGAAAGAGTGAATTAAAGATTTAACTGTACCCATCATTGTCACCTATTGGTTTTGACAAGTTTAAAGAAATGCTATTCAAACTTTTTTGATTAGGTGAATTTACTATTTTCTCATAATTAGGTTCCTGATCTTGTGCAGATCATTTTGATACCAAAATCTCATTTTGGCCCAAAATGCAGATAGCCCTTTGTTGCACTAAGCCCTTGACTTGGTATATAGTTGGCAAAAATACACGAAATGTACAGTACATGCGGGAGTACATGGCATGGTGTATAGTTAGGCAAAATTACATGGGATGCACAGTACATGCCATTGTGGTATAGTCAAGCAAAATTTTGATGAGGGGCACAGTATGGAATGTGGTATAGTTCGGCAAAATCACCCATAATTGTGCCTAAATTCCTGATATGCTATATAGGCAACACAAACTTACCATTTCCATGTATGCAAGGCTGTAAGGAAAAGTTTCATGCTACACTCGTAGCTTTTATTCAAACAACATCAAACATAGTAATAATTAATAGTACATACACTAGTCATTACCTCTCAAAATTATTCTAATTAATTTGCATACGCATGAACATGCATGTGAATTAATACTTATGTGTAGGGGAATTTAATGAATAAGCAGACTGCTCGTTAGCATTGCATTGATCTTAGAGAGAGACCACTCTCTTTTCACAGGCATATATACAGGGTGTCTCAAAAAAAACCGTGCACGTGTTTACCCAACTTATTGACCATGAACTTCTAGAATTTTGTGTAACAATTGTATACATATTGATAGACCAAACACTTAGCTTTCATATGCCGTTTATTTCTTCTAATTTGGTTTTGTCAATCCTGAGATATGATCAATTAACTAAAGCTACCTAAAATCGAAGTTGTGCCACTTTTACGGAAAGAATGCTTAAGATAAGCATTAAAATCCTCGTCCTCTTAAGGGAGGGTGGTCGCCGATTGCGCTAGAACGCAAAACACAGTGACCTAAGGCGTCTAGGTGATCGATTTTACATTCCCTGCGCTCATTTTGACGAGAAAAAAATTGAGGCTGCCACCTTACCCGGGGGCAGGGTAAGCCGTCAAAGTCCGATTGTAGGGGGTGGTTGCCACGGTACCTTACAAAAAAAAAATTAAATCGCCATTTTGAAAAAATATTTTTATTGTATGTTCCTGAAATATTTTAGCACAGGCCTATGTTAGAAACACCATTTCCATCACTTATAAGCAAAAATTCGGGTGAAATTCCGACATTTAGAACTTTTTTGGCGAAGATTTCTATGATATTTCACTGTCCAGCGAATACGGCGGGATTTTGAGGTCGGCCATGTTTGAAGACGTCATTGTGACGTCATGCGTGGGATGTTTGTACTTGTTTTAGTATGTATGGATAGAGGGAACCTCTAGCTATAACATGGTACCCAAATAAGCATACTCTGCATTTCGGATTGGATTTTTTTAGGGGGTAGTAACCCCGGTGATAACAACCCCTCTCTCCGGAGTAACCCTTTCTATTCATTGCAAACTGTAAAGTGGCACAACGTCGACTTTAGATAGCTTTAGTTAATTGGTCATATCTCAAGATTGACAAATCCAAATCAGATGAAATAAACAGAATATGAAAGCTAACTGTTATGGCTATCACTATGTATACAATTGTTACACCAAATTCTATAGGTTCACGGTCAATAAGATGGGTACCCACGTGCACGTTTTTTTTTGAGACACCCTGTACATGTGAAGAGGTTTTTTGCAAAAGGGCCTTTATCCACTTTGGCTCTTATTGAGAAAAAGTCAAAAAACTGTTTCTAAATATTCAAGTTGAGCAATTGAAAAACTGAATGGATTATGAAAGAGGTACACTACATACTAATTGAAATTGAAATAAATTTAAAATGTGCTAGTTTTCAATTTTTTTAAAATCATGTTTACATTTTGTGAAAATTTGGATGTAGGCCCTTTTGCAACAAAACTCCATCTGTTTGTACATAGAGAAAAAATACCACAAAAAAAAAAAATCGTTTATTTTAATCATTTAAAAAAGAAGAAGTTTGATATAGAAATGTATACATGTAGGTCACAATCATATGTTTCAAGGAAATAAAGTCATTTTTTACAAAAAGACCTACATCTCATTGTAAACAGCCATTGAAGTTGTTGTTTTGTTGCAAAAGGGCCTGTATCCCGATTTAATTCTGGATACAGGCCTTTTTGCAACAAAACAACAATTTCAATGGCTGTTTACAGAAAGATGTAGGTCTTTTTTGAAAAAAATGACTTTGTTTCCTTGAGACATATGATTTTCCCCTATACATTTCTATATCTAACTCATTTTTTGAAAAAAATGCACCATAGCCCTTTTGCAACAAAGCTCTTCATGTACATATTGTGATACACAAGTGGAATATTTACCGGTTAATTAACGTAAAGGGTTAAAATTCAGACACATTGTAAAATCTAATAAAATGACTATTTACGCGTTTTATGTACACAATAACAAATTCAGGTCAGTCACGCTCTGACTGCGTATAAAATGTAACCACACTAAATCAACGGGCTAATGTGTATATTATTATTAGCAATAATACACTTTAAATTAATGGATCTGACTGATTATAAAATGTAACCGCACTAAATCATCGGGCTAACGTGTAAATTATTAGTTTTAACAAGGAATATACATTTTAGGGACCGTTCATTATTTCTACCGATGGGGGGCCGGTAGCTGGAAGAAAGCAACAACCAAAAAACACATGACCCCCGTTCCCTAGATACTAAAAAGTTATGACCCCCCTCTAGAATGTAGACAAAAATTAGCTATGACCCCCACCCCCCTTTTTTTACACACACCCCCCGGCATACGCATACAATAAGCATACACAATTGAAGGGGTGGGTGCAACAACTTTAACTTAGCACTTTATTGCACCCACCCCTTCAATTATGAATATTTGAGTATACTATTCTCAAAAATATACAAAAAAATAGTACAACAATTATATTATTATACACACTTGTGATTTTTTTGGAATAAAGTGTATAATTTCAGACAGTGTTTGTGTGGGCATGCTGTCAGCATGGACCATGGGCTTGTTCTCAGCATGGGCATGCAGCGGTGTAGCTAGGTTCTTCTTATATAAACATTGTAAATGAGATCGTCTACTGTTTGAAACCGAGGATACGGTTTGCACGTTTCTTTCCAAGACTAGTCTTATGAGAGAAATTTTGTCACAGTATTAACATTGGTATGGTTTTTTGGCATGGAACCACAATAATGTAATTCCTATTTTTTCATATATAAACATTGTGATGAGATCGTCTACTGTTTGAAACCGAGGATACGGTTTGCACTTTTCTTTCCAAGACTAGTTTTATGAGAGAAACTTTTGTCACAGTATTAACATTGGTATGGTTTTTTGGCATGGAACCACAATAATGTAATTCCTTTTTTTTTCATATATAAACATTGTTATGAGATCGTCTACTGTTTGAAACCGAGGATACGGTTTGCACTTTTCTTTCCAAGACTAGTCTTATGAGAGAAACTTTTGTCACAGTATTAACATTGGTATGGTTTTTTGGCATGGAACCACAATAATGTAATTCCTATTTATATTTATTGAAAAATCGGGCATGGATCTGACTGCGTGTAAAATGCAACTGCACTGTATCAATGGGCTAACATGCAGTGGCGAACCCAAAGGGGAGGGGGGGGGGGCGGCCGGGTGGGGCCACTGGGCCCCCCTGAAATATCCCCGTCGGTAGCTTACACACAAGCCTCCGTCGGTACATTTCTGATTTTGACCATGAATTTTTTCGGCTGATTTTGAGGACAACGTCACTTCTCACGCCCCCCCCCCCCCCCCCCCCCCCCCCCACTTATCAAGATTTCAGCTGCTGACGGAGAAAAATTGGGCAACTTTTACAAAAAAATTGGAGTCTGTAAAAAAGAAATATTGTCCGTACATCATACATTTCGTCGGTACAACTATGTCGTGCCCCCCCCCCCCCCCCCCAGTTTCCAAAAGCTGGGTACGCCTCTGCTAACATGTATATTATTAGTCTTTAAAACAAGAAATATACATTTTAGCAATATTCACTTTAAATATTAACCCTAACCCCCCTGAGTGCTAAAAAAATGCTAATCCAAAGTCCCTCTCTAAACGCATGCGCCGTCGGTTTTCGATGACGTAGTCAACCGAGCCTATATAATGAGTGCAGTATACTGCACGAATGTGTACCTGAGGGCCGTGGCTTAGTGGTAGGAAGGTGGGGCTTGAGAACGGAGGGTCCCCGGATCGAATCCCAGCAGGTTCCCGGAGATTTAGTTGGTGTTTTTTCCTAGAAAATTGTGATCCCGGTCAAAAATCCTAGTATTTTTTTTTTTTAATAATTGAAAAATCGGGCATGGGTCTTCCTATAGGTTGAACGGTCATCACCAATATACACAAGATAAACACAGGAGTATGTATCGGTGTATATTAGTTAACTAAAATTTTATTTTAAGATTATTTCCTATACAATTTACAACGAGTGCCGAAAAACGAGTGAAAATAAACTATCGGGTTAACACAACAGTTTATATTTTCACTCTAAAACCATGATCTTTAGGTAATTAGGAATCGTATCACTCTGTAACTTGGAATATATGTACGATTTATGATTAGAAATGTAAATCTGCAAGAAAATCTACTTTCTAAAAAAAAATCATGAATAGAGGGCGCTCTCTGGAAAATACCACATAACATGCCTTTAATCAACAACAAAAACCAATAACTTACGAAATAAATTTAAACTTGCTTCTTATGCTTGATTGCGTATGTGAGATACTGCTATTATTACACATGCGTATTTTACACTACCATAATTTATGAATCCGTTGACCCCATGCATTATATAAAGACGACATACGTCTACTCTTTCAATGAACTTCCAAATTCGGCGGGCAGCATGCAGCAAACAGTCTAAAGCAACCAGTTTCATGTTTTAAATAACTTTGCTACCTTTAAATTGCTCATAACATGATGCTGCACATTCCATGATATGCACTTACCCTAAAAACACGAAACACTTTGATCTATAAACCGGATTTGAATTGATATTTAACCTTTAAGTGGCAAAACTTGCAAGGATAGTTCGTACATGTACTGATATTTATCATAACGTATACGGTATACGGTATAATTGTCTTTTCCAAACTAGAGCGATTCTCGGGTTTCGCGGTTTATAAGTGTTGCGGTCTTTGGATTTGGTAGTTAGAGAGCGGGGATGTGCGTATTTGTTGGAACCAATCAGCGTTCAGTTTTGATTTTAAAAACCGAACTATTGTATATGCGTACGGTCAACAGGAATATGTTGGCCAATTCTGACGATCCTAGGTCATTTCACTAAATTGCAACGGCGTTTTAAGTGAAAATCACTTTTTGACCCCTAGTGACCTTTTCTTGACCTCTGACCCAAAACTTGTCATTGACTTTTTTGCTTGGCTGATCAATGCGCACAAGAAAAAAGTAGTCCCGTCAAAATCGGAGCATGTCTTAAGATTTTCACTTGTATAGTTCAATGACCTCTAGTGACCTCGTGTGACATGTCACTTTTAGTGGAGAAGGACCCTATATGGACATGGATAAGAGGAATCTTTTGACCAATTCTGACAATCATAGGTCAATATCTCTTGGACAAGTAGTATTTTGAGTGCGAGGAGTGAAAATGTACATTTTGACCCCTATTGACCTTTTTTTGACCTCTGACCTAAAACTTGTAATTGACTTTTTTGCTTGGCTGATTAATGCGCACAAAAAAAAAGTAGTCCCGTCAAAATCGGAGCATGTCTTAAGATTTTCACCTGTATAGTTCAATGACCTCTAGTGACCCCGTGTGACATGTCACTTTTAGTGGAGAAGGACCCTATATGAACATGGATGAGAGGAATCTTTTGACTAATTCTGACAATCATAGGTCATTTCCTCTCGGACAAGTAGCATTTTGAGTGAATGACGAAAAATTTACATTTTGACCCCTAGTGACCCCAAATATTTTTTGATTTTAAAAACCGAACTATTGTACATGCGTACGGTCAAAAGGAACATGTTGACCAATTCTGAAGATCCTAGGTCATTTCACTTAATTGCAAATGCGTTTTAAGTGAAAATCACGTTTTGGCCCCTAGTGACCCCTGTGTGACCTTTGACCCCTTATGCTTTACAACCTGAGTAGTGGTGCACATAAGGGTTCTTATGACCAAATATGGTCAAAATCGGGTCAATGGTTACGGAGCTATAGGTCCCATGACAGAAGAAGAAAGAACTAGACATGACCTGTGATCGGAGATCACGAATATTAGTCGGGTGTGTTACATGTTAACCCCTTCGAGTGGTAAATGGAGTAAATAAATACAGTTGAACCCCTAGTGACCTTTTCTTGACCTCTGACCCAAAACTTGTAATTGACTTTTTTGCTTGGCTGATCAATGCGCACGAGAAAAAGGTAGTCCCGTCATAATCGGAGCATGTTTTAAGATTTTCACCTGTAAAGTTCAATGACCTCTAGTGACCCCGTGTGACATGTCACTTTTAGTGGAGAAGGACCCTATATGAACATGGATGAGAGGAACCTTTTGACTAATTCTGACAATCATAGGTCATTTCCTCTCGGACAAGTAGCATTTTGAGTGAATGGAGTGAAAATTTACATTTTGACCCCTCGTGACCCCAAATATTTTTTTATTTTAAAAACCGAACTATTGTACATGCGTACGGTCAAAAGGAATATGTTGACCAATTCTGACGATCCTAGGTCATTTCACTAAATTGCAAATGCGTTTTTAGTGAAAATCACGTTTTGACCCCTAGTGACCTTTTCTTGACCTCTGACCCAAAACTTGTAATTGACTTTTTTGCTTGGCTGATCAATGCGCACAAGAAAAAAGTAGTCTTGTCAAAATCGGAGCATGTCTTAAGATTTTCACCTGTATAGTTCAATGACCTCTAGTGACCTCGTGTGACATGTCACTTTTTGTGGAGAAGGACCCTATATGGACATGGATAAGAGGAATCTTTTGACTAATTCTGACAATCATAGGTCATTATCTCTTGGACAAGTAGTATTTTGAGTGCGAGGAGTGAAAATGTACATTTTGACCCCTAGTGACCTTTTCTTGACCTTTGATCTTAACGGTATGATTGACTTTTGTTCTTGTCTTATCAATGCCCACAAAATAAAAGAAATTCGGTCAAAATCGGAGCATGCGTTATATTTTCCCCCTGTAAAGTTCAATGACCCCTAGTGACCCTGTTTGACATGTCATTTTTAGTGTGGAAGGACCCTATATGAACATTGATCGAAGGAATCTTTTGACCAATTCTGAGTATCATCAGTCATTTTCCCTCGGACAAGTAGGGTTTTGAGTGAATGGAGTAAAATTTACATTTTGACCCCTAGTGACCCCAAATGATTTTTAATTTTAAAAACCGTTCTTTTGTACATGCGTACGGTCAAAAGGAACATGTTGACCAATTCTGAAGATCCTAGGTCATTTCACTAAATTGCAAATGCGTTTTAAGTGAAAATCACGTTTTGACCCCTAGTGACCCCTGTGTGACCTTTGACCCCTTATGCTTTTCAACCTGAGTAGTGGTGCACACAAGGGTTCTTATGACCAAATATGGTTAAAATCGGGTCAATGGTTACGGAGCTATAGGTCCCATGACAGAAGAAGAAAGATTTCTTGTTTTTGTCAACCAAATACAAAAACATACTAGACATGACCTGTGATCGGAGATCACGAATATTAGTCGGGTGTGTTACATGTTAACCCCTTCGAGTGGTAAATGGAGTAAATAAATACAGTTGAACCCCTAGTGACCTTTTCTTGACCTCTGACCCAAAACTTGTAATTGACTTTTTTGCTTGGCTGATCAATGCGCACAAGAAACAGGTAGTCCCGTCAAAATCGGAGCATGTTTTAATATTTTCACTTGTAAAGTTCAATGACCTCTAGTGACCCCGTGTGACATGTCACTTTTAGTGGAGAAGGACCCTATATGTACATGGATGAGAGGAACCTTTTGACTAATTCTGACAATCATAGGTCATTTCCTCTCGGACAAGTAGCATTTTGAGTGAATGGAGTGAAAATTTACATTTTGACCCCTAGTGACCCCAAATATTTTTTGATTTTAAAAACCGAACTATTGTACGTGCGTACGGTCAAAAGGAATATGTTGACCAATTCTGACGATCCTAGGTCATTTCACTAAATTGCAAATGCGTTTTTAGTGAAAATCACGTTTTGACCCCTAGTGACCTTTTATTGACCTCTGACCCAAAACTTGTAGTTAACTTTTTTGCTTGGCTGATCAATGCGCACAAGAAAAAAGTAGTCTTGTTAAAATCGGAGCATGTCTTAAGATTTTCACCTGTATAGTTCAATGACCTCTAGTGACCTCGTGTAACATGTCACTTTTAGTGGAGAAGGACCCTATATGGACATGGATAAGAGGAATCTTTTGACCAATTCTGACAATCATAGGTCATTATCTCTTGGACAAGTAGTATTTTGAGTGCGAGGAGTGAAAATGTACATTTTGACCCCTAGTGACCTTTTCTTGACCTCTGACCCAAAACTTGTAATTGACTTTTTTGCTTGGCTGATATTTTGAGTGCGAGGAGTGAAAATGTACATTTTGACCCCTAGTGACCTTTTCTTGACCTCTGACCCAAAACTTGTAATTGACTTTTTTGCTTGGCTGATCAATGCGCACAAGAAAAAAAGTAGTCTTGTTAAAATCGGAGCATGTCTTAAGATTTTCACCTGTATAGTTCAATGACCTCTAGTGACCTCGTGTAACATGTCACTTTTAGTGGAGAAGGACCCTATATGGACATGGATAAGAGGAATCTTTTGACCAATTCTGACAATCATAGGTCATTATCTCTTGGACAAGTAGTATTTTGAGTGCGAGGAGTGAAAATGTACATTTTGACCCCTAGTGACCTTTTCTTGACCTTTGATATTAACGGTATGATTGACTTTTGTTCTTGTCTCATCAATGCCCACAAAATAACAGAAACCCGGTCAAAATCGAAGCATGCGTTATATTTTCCCACTGTAAAGTTCAATGACCCCTAGTGACCCCGTTTGACATGTCACTTTTAGTGTGGAAGGACCCTATATGAACATTGATCCAAGGAATCTTTTGACAAATTCTGAGTATCATCAGTCATTTTCCCTCGGACAAGTAGGGTTTTGAGTGAATGGAGTAAAATGTACATTTTGACCCCTAGTGACCCCAAATGATTTTTAATTTTAAAAACCTTTCTTTTGTACATGCGTACGGTCAAAAGGAATATGTGGACCAATTTTGACGATCCTAGGTCATTTCACTAAATTGGAAATGCGTTTTAAGTGAAAATCACGTTTTGACCCCTAGTGACCCCTGTGTGACCTTTGACCCCTTATGCTTTACAACCTGAGTAGTGGTGCACATAAGGGTTCTTATGACCAAATATGGTCAAAATCGGGTCAATGGTTACGGAGCTATAGGTCCCATGACAGAAGAAGAAAGAAGAAGAAAGAAGAAGAAAGAAGAAGAAACAGGACGAATACAGTATATTAGTCGTTTCTCGACTAATATAACTAGACATAAGCTGCGATCGGAGATCGCGGATATTAGCCTAGCGTATTACATTTTGCCCCTTGACCCCAAGTTCACGATCAGAGGAATCTTTTGACCTATTCTGACAATCATCAGTAATTTTCACTCGGACAAGTAGCATTTTGAGTAAATTGAGTGAAAATTTACATTTTGACCTCTAGTGACCCCAAAAAAATTTCGATTAAAAAAACCGAAGACGGTCATGATAAATATGATGACCAATGTTGACGTTCCTGGGTCGTTTTAATCAAATGCAATGGCGTTTTTAGTGAAAATCACGTTTTGACCCCTAGTGACCTTTTTTTGACCTTTGACCCCAAAATTATGATTGACTTTTTTTCTTGGCTTATCAATGCGCACAAGAAAAAAAGTAGTCCCGTCAAAATCGGAGCATGTCTTAAGATTTTCACCTGTATAGTTCAATGACCTCTAGTGACCTCGTGTGACATGTCACTTTTAGTGCAGGAGCAACCTATATGAACATGGTCAAGGGGAATCTTTTGATTAATTCTGACAATCATCAGTCATTTTCCCTCGGACAAGTAGCATTTTGAGTGAATGGAGTGAACATTTACATTTTGACCCCTAGTGACCTTTTTTTGACCTTTGACCCAAAACTTATGATTGACTTTTTTTCTTGGCTTATCAATGCGCACAAGAAAAAAGTAGTCCCGTTAAAATCGGAGCATGTCTTAAGATTTTCACCTGTATAGTTCAATGACCTCTAGTGACCCCGTGTGACATGTCACTTTTAATGCAGGAGCAACCTATATGTACATGGTCAAGGGGAATCTTTTGACCAATTCTGAGTATCATCAGTTAATTTCCCTCGGACAAGTAGGGTTTTGAGTGAATGGAGAAAAAATTACATTTTGACCCCTACTGACCCCAAATATATTTTGATTTTAAAAACCGAACTATTGTACATGCGTACGGTCAAAAGGAACATGTTGACCAATTCTGAAGATCCTAGGTCATTTCACTAAATTGCAAATGCGTTTTATTTGAAAAATCACGTTTTTGACCCCTGTGACCCCTGTGTGACCTTTGACCTTTTGTGCTTTGAAACCTGAGTAGTGGTGCACACAAGTGTACTTGTGACCAAGTTTGATCAAAATCGGCCCAACGGTTACGGCGCAGGAGGTCAGAGGTCAGAAGGCCAAGAAGAAGAAACAGCACGAATACAGTATATTAGTCGTTTCTCGACTAATATAACTAGACATGACCTGTGATCGGAGATCACGAATATTAGTCGGGTGTGTTACATGTTAACCCCTTCGAGTGGTAAATGGAGTAAATAAATACAGTTGAACCCCTAGTGACCTTTTCTTGACCTCTGACCCAAAACTTGTAATTGACTTTTTTGCTTGGCTGATCAATGCGCACAAGAAAAAGGTAGTCCTGTCAAAATCGGAGCATGTTTTAAGATTTTCACCTGTAAAGTTCAATGACCTCTAGTGACCCCGTGTGACATGTCACTTTTAGTAGAGAAGGACCCTATATGAACATTGATGAGAGGAACCTTTTGACTAATTCTGACAATCATAGGTCATTTCCTCTCGGACAAGTAGCATTTTGAGTGAATGGAGTGAAAATTTACATTTTGACCCCTAGTGACCCCAAATATTTTTTGATTTTAAAAACCGAACTATTGTACATGCGTACGGTCAAAAGGAATATGTTGACCAATTCTGACGATCCTAGGTCATTTCACTAAATTGCAAATGCGTTTTTAGTGAAAATCACGTTTTGACCCCTAGTGACCTTTTCTTGACCTCTGACCCAAAACTTGTAATTAACTTTTTTGCTTGGCTGATCAATGCGCACAAGGAAAAAGTAGTCTTGTCAAAATCGGAGCATGTCTTAAGATTTTCACCTGTATAGTTCAATGACCTCTAGTGACCTCGTGTGACATGTCACTTTTTGTGGAGAAGGACCCTATATGGACATGGATAAGAGGAATCTTTTGACCAATTCTGACAATCATAGGTCATTATCTCTTGGACAAGTAGTATTTTGAGTGCGAGGAGTGAAAATGTACATTTTGACCCCTAGTGACCTTTTCTTGACCTTTGATCTTAACGGTATGATTGACTTTTGTTCTTGTCTTATCAATGCCCACAAAATAAAAGAAACCCGGTCAAAATCGAAGCATGCCTTATATTTTTCCCCTGTAAAGTTCAATGACCTCTAGTGACCTCGTTTGACATGTCACTTTTAGTGTGGAAGGACCCTATATGAACATTGATCAAAGAAATCTTTTGACCAATTCTGAGTATCATCAGTCATTTTCCCTCGGACAAGTAGGGTTTTGAGTGAATGGAGTAAAATTTACATTTTGACCCCTAGTGACCCCAAATGATTTTTAATTTTAAAAACCGTTCTTTTGTACATGCGTACGGTCAAAAGGAATATGTGGACAAATTTTGACGATCCTAGGTCATTTCACTAAATTGCAAATGCGTTTTTAGTAAAAATCACGTTTTGACCCCTAGTGACCCCTGTGTGACCTTTGACCCCTTATGCTTTTCAACCTGAGTAGTGGTGCACATAAGGGTTCTTATGACCAAATATGGCCAAAATCGGCTCAACGGTTACGGAGCTATAGGTCCCATGACAGAAAAAGAAAGAACTAGACATGACCTGTGATCGGAGATCACGAATATTAGTCGGGTGTGTTACATGTTAACCCCTTCGAGTGGTAAATGGAGTAAATAAATACAGTTGAACCCCTAGTGACCTTTTCTTGACCTCTGACCCAAAACTTGTAATTGACTTTTTTGCTTGGCTGATCAATGCGCACAAGAAAAAGGTAGTCTTGTCAAAATCGGAGCATGTTTTTTAGATTTTCACCTGTAAAGTTCAATGACCTCTAGTGACCCCGTTTGACATGTCACTTTTAGTGGAGAAGGACCCTATATGAACATGGATGAGAGGAACCTTTTGACTAATTCTGACAATCATAGGTCATTTCCTCTCGGACAAGTAGCATTTTGAGTGAATGGAGTGAAAATTTACATTTTGACCCCTAGTGACCCCAAATATTTTTTGATTTTAAAAACCGAACTATTGTACATGCGTACGGTCAAAAGGAATATGTTGACCAATTCTGACGATCCTAGGTCATTTCACTAAATTGCAAATGCGTTTTTAGTGAAAATCACGTTTTGACCCCTAGTGACCTTTTCTTGACCTCTGACCCAAAACTTGTTATTGACTTTTTTGCTTAGATGATCAATGCGCACAAGAAAAAAGTAGTCTTGTCAAAATCGGAGCATGTCTTAAGATTTTCACCTGTATAGTTCAATGACCTCTAGTGACCTCGTGTGACATGTCACTTTTTGTGGAGAAGGACCCTATATGGACATGGATAAGAGGAATCTTTTGACCAATTCTGACAATCATAGGTCATTATCTCTTGGACAAGTAGTATTTTGAGTGCGAGGAGTGAAAATGTACATTTTGACCTCTAGTGACCTTTTCTTGACCTTTGATCTTAACGGTATGATTGACTTTTGTTCTTGTCTTATCAATGCCCACAAAATAAAAGAAACCCGGTCAAAATCGAAGCATGCCTTATATTTTTCATCTGTAAAGTTCAATGACCTCTAGTGACCTCGTTTGACATGTCACTTCTAGTGTGGAAGGACCCTATATGAACATTGATCTAAGGAATCTTTTGACCAATTCTGAGTATCATCAGTCATTTTCCCTCGGACAAGTAGGGTTTTGAGTGAATGGAGTAAAATTTACATTTTGACCCCTAGTGACCCCAAATGATTTTTAATTTTAAAAACCGTTCTTTTGTACATGCGTACGGTCAAAAGGAATATGTGGACCAATTTTGACGATCCTAGGTCATTTCACTAAATTGGAAATGCGTTTTAAGTGAAAATCACGTTTTGACCCCTAGTGACCCCTGTGTGACCTTTGACCCCTTATGCTTTACAACCTGAGTAGTGGTGCACATAATGGTTCTTATGACAAAATATGGTCAAAATCGGGTCAATGGTTACGGAGCTATAGGTCCCATGACAGGAGAAAGAAGAAGAAGAAGAAGACGAAGAAAGAAACAGGACGAATACAGTATATTAGTCGTTTCTCGACTAATATAAAGAAAGAAGAAGAAAGAAACAGGACGAAAACAGTATATTAGTCGTTTCTCGACTAATATAAGAAAGAAGAAGAAAGAAGAAACAGGACGAAAACAGTATATTAGTCGTTTCTCGACTAATATAATAATAATAATAATGATACTAATAATACTAATAATACTAATAATAATAATAATAATAATAACGCTAATGATAACCATAAGGGGAAAAATTACATGAGATTAACTAACAATAACATTCATTTACATAAATTAATTAATTATGCAAATTTATTCAAATATTCAAAAAAATTGCATAATTTGTACGACGGGCTGTCTTTAGTCACTTGTTAGAGACAGCCCGTCGTACAAATTATGCAAATTTATTAAATATTTGAATAAATTTGCATAATTAATTAGCTCATGAATAGTAATTTACTTTGTTATTTATAACGGAATAAAGCGCATTATTATTTATGAAAGAAATTACGTTGAGGGGAAACAGTATTTTCGACCTAACGTAATAATGAATGAATAACAAAAAACTCTTTCCCCCTAACGTACCTTTAAAGGTAATAACACTAATAATGGAAACTTATAAAGCGCGAGTATCCGTCAAAAAGCCGCACACTGCGCTAAAGACATCAGCAAAACAAATAACATGATATAAAGCAACGCCCAGTTGTTTTTCTTCAAATATGAGTTATAACCGGCAATATAGGATTTTGATTGTAGTTTCTAGCAATGTGGGTAATTTGTTGAAAACAACCTTACATCCCATGATAATTTTAATACAGAATTCCGAGTTCTTATGCAAAAGAGCTTCCGTCCACATGCTCCAAGCAAGATGTTTGTCACCAGGGCGACAAAAAAAGAAACTAGAGATAATTGTGATCTTAGATCACGGATATTAGTCGAGGGCTTTGACCTTTGACCTTGGTATATGTTGTCAAAGGGCAATAACTTTATAATATCTTAAATTGTACTATATTTGATAATTGTTTTAATAAATTTCAGCCCTGAAGTAATTTAAAAAAAATCATTTTGAACCCTAATGACCTTTTCTTGACCTTTTTTACCCCAAACTTATAATTTACTTTTTTTCTTGGCTTATCAATGCGCACAAGAAAAAAGTAGTCCGGTCAAAATCAGAGCATGTCTTCAGTTTTACACCTGTATTGTTCAATGACCCCTAGTGACCCCGTGTGACATGTCACTTTTAGTGGAGGAGCACCCTATATGAACATTGATACGAGGAATCTTTTGACTAATTCTGACAATCATACGTCATTTTCTCTCGGACAAGTAGTATTTTGAGTGCGAGGAGTGAAAATGTACATTTTGACCCCTAGTGACCTTTTTTAACCTTTGATCTTAACAATATTATTGACTTTTGTTCTTGTCTCATCAATGCCCACAAAATAAAAGAAACCCGGTCAAAATCGGAGCATGCCTCATATTTTCCCCCTGTAAAGTTCAATGACCCCTAGTGTCCTCGTTTGACATTTCACTTTTAGTGTAGAAGCACCCTATATGTACATGGATCTAAGGAATCTTTTGACCAATTCTGAGTATCATCAGTCATTTTCCCTCGGACAAGTAGGGTTTTGAGTGAATGGAGTAAAAATTTACATTTTGACCCCTAGTAACCCCAAACATTTTTCGATTTAAAAAACCTAACTATTATATATGCGTACGATCTAAAGGAATATGTTGGCTAATTCTCATGATCCTAGGTCATTTCAATAAATAGCAAATGCGTTTTAAGTGAAAATCACGTTTTGACCTCTAGTTACCCTTGTGTGACCTTTGACCCCTTATGCTTTACAACCTGAGTAGTGGTGCACATAAGGGTACTTATGACCAAATATGGTCAAAATCGGCTCAATGGTTACGGAGCTATGTCCCATGACGGAAGAAGAAGAAGAAGAAGAAGAAGAAGAAGAAGAACTAGAGATAATTGTGATCTTAGATCACGGATATTAGTCGAGGGCTTTGACCTTTGACCTTGGTATATGTTGTCAAAGGGCAATAACCTTATAATATCTTAAATTGTACTATATTTGATAATTGTTTGATAATTTCAGCCCTGAAGTAGTTAAAAAAATACATTTTGAACCCTAACGACCTTTTTTTGACCTTTGACCCCAAACTTATAATTGACTTTTTTTCTTGGCCTATCAATGCGCACAGGAAAAAAGTAGTCCGGTCAAAATCAGAGCATGTCTTCAGTTTTACACCTGTATAGTTCAATGACCCCTAGTGACCCCGTTTGACATGTCACTTTTAATGGAGAAGCACCCTATATGAACATGGATAAGAGGAATCTGTTGACAAATTCTGACAATCTCGGTCATTTCGTCTCGGACAAGTAGTATTTTGAGTGCGCGGAGTGAAAATGTACATGTTGACCCCTAGAGACCTTTTTTGACCTTTGACCTTAACGGTATGATTGACTTTTGTTCTTGTCTCATCAATGCCCACAAAATAAAAGAAACTCGGTCAAAATCGGAGCATGCCTTATATTTTCCCCCTGTAAAGTTCAATGACCCCTAGTGTCCTCGTTTGACATTTCACTTTTAATGTAGAAGCACCCTATATGTAGATGATTCCAAGGAATCTTTTGACAAATTCTGAGTATCATCAGTCATTTTCCCTCGGACAAGTAGGGTTTTGAGTGAATGGAGTAAAAATTTACATTTTGACCCCTAGTAACCCCAAACATTTTTCGATTTAAAAAACCGAACTATTATATATGCGTACGGTCAAAAGGAATATGTTGGCCAATTCTGACGATCCTAGGTCATTTCATTAAATTGGAAATGCGTTTTAAGTGAAAATCACGTTTTGACTCCTAGTTACCCTTGTGTGACCTTTGACCCCTTATGCTTTACAACCTGAGTAGTGGTGCACATAAGGGTACTTATGACCAAATATGGTCAAAATCGGCTCAATGGTTACGGAGCTACAGGTCCCATGACGGAAGAAAGAAGAAGATGAAGAAGAAGAAGAACTAGAGATAATTGTGATCTTAGATCACGGATATTAGTCGAGGGTTTTGACCTTTGACCTTGCTATATGTTGTCAAAGGGCAATAACCTTAAGTTGTACTATATTTGATAATTGTTTTTATAAATTTCAGCCCTGAAGTAGTTAAAAAAAATACATTTTGAACCCTAATGACCTTTTCTTGACCTTTGACCCCAAACTTATGATTGACTTTTTTTCTTGGCTTACCAATGCGCACAAGAAAAAAGTAGTCCGGTCAAAATCAGAGCATGTCTTTAGTTTTACACCTGTATAGTTTAATGACCCCTAGTGACCCCGTTTGACATGTCACTTTTAATGGAGAAGCACCCTATATGAACATGGATAAGAGGAATCTTTTGACAAATTCTGACAATCATCGGTCATTTCGTCTCGGACAAGTAGTATTTTGAGTGCGCGGAGTGAAAATGCACATTTTGACCCCTAGGGACCTTTTTTTGACCTTTAACCTTAACAATATGATTGACTTTTGTTCTTGGCTTATCAATGCCCACATAATAAAAGAAACCCGGTCAAAATCGGAGCATGCCTTATATTTTCCCCTTGTAAAGTTCAATGACCCCTAGTGACCCCGTTTGACATTCCACTTTTAGTGGAGAAGCACCCTATATGTACATGGATCAAAGGAATCTTTTGACTAATTCTGAGTATCATCAGTCATTTTCCCTCGGACAAGTAGGGTTTTGAGTGAATGGAGTAAAATTTAAATTTTGACCCCTAGTAACCCCAAACATTTTTCGATTTAAAAAACCGAACCATTATATATGCGTACGGTCAAAAGGAATATGTTGGCCAATTCTCAAGATCCTAGGTCATTTCAATAAATTGCAAATGCGTTTTAAGTGAAAATCACGTTTTGACCCCTAGTTACCCTTGTGTGACCTTTGACCCCTTATGCTTTGCAACCTGAGTAGTGGTGCACATAAGGGTACTTATGACCAAATATGGTCAAAATCGGCTCAATGGTTACGGAGCTATAGGTCCCATGGCGGAAGAAGAAGAAAGAACTAGACATGACCTGTGATCGGAGATCACGAATATTAGTCGGGTGTGTTACATGTTAACCCCTTCGAGTGGTAAATGGAGTAAATAAATACAGTTGAACCCCTAGTGACCTTTTCTTGACCTCTGAGCCAAAACTTGTAATTGACTTTTTTGCTTGGCTGATCAATGCGCACAAGAAAAAGGTAGTCCCGTCAAAATCGGAGCATGTTTTAAGCTTTTCACTTGTAAAGTTCAATGACCTCTAGTGACCCCGTGTGACATGTCACTTTTAGTGGAGAAGGACCCTATATGAACATGGATGAGAGGAACCTTTTGACTATTTCTGACAATCATAGGTCATTTCCTCTCGGACAAGTAGCATTTTGAGTGAATGGAGTGAAAATTTACATTTTGACCCCTAGTGACCCCAAATATTTTTTGATTTTAAAAACCGAACTATTGTACATGCGTACGGTCAAAAGGAATATGTTGACCAATTCTGACGATCCTAGGTCATTTCACTAAATTGCAAATGCGTTTTTAGTGAAAATCACGTTTTGACCCCTAGTGACCTTTTTTTGACCTCTGATCCAAAACTTGTAATTGACTTTTTTGCTTGGCTGATCAATGCGCACAAGAAAAAAGTAGTCTTGTTAAAATCGGAGCATGTCTTAAGATTTTCACCTGTATAGTTCAATGACCTCTAGTGACCTCGTGTAACATGTCACTTTTAGTGGAGAAGGACCATATATGGACATGGATAAGAGAAATCTTTTGAACAATTCTGACAATCATAGGTCATTATCTCTTGGACAAGTAGTATTTTGAGTGCGCGGAGTAAAAATGTACATTTTGACCCCTAGTGACCTTTTATTGACCTTTGATCTTAACGGTATGATTGACTTTTGTTCATGTCTTATCAATGCCCACAAAATAAAAGAAACCCGGTCAAAATCGAAGCATGCCTTATATTTTTTCCCTGTAAAGTTCAATGACCTCTAGTGACCTCGTTTGACATGTCACTTTTAGTGTGGAAGGACCCTATATGAACATTGATCAAAGAAATCTTTTGACCAATTCTGAGTATCATCAATCATTTTCCCTCGGACAAGTAGGGTTTTGAGTGAATGGAGTAAAATTTACATTTTGACCCCTAGTGACCCCAAATGATTTTTAATTTTAAAAACCGTTCTTTTGTACATGCGTACGGTCAAAAGGAATATGTGGACCAATTTTGACGATCCTAGGTCATTTCACTAAATTGCAAATGCGTTTTTAGTGAAAATCACGTTTTGACCCCTAGTGACCCCTGTTACGAATATGGTTAAAATCGGCTCAACGGTTACGGAGCTATAGGTCCTATGACAGAAAAAGAAAGAAGACGAAGAAGAAGAAAGAAAGAAACAGGACAAACTAGACATGACCTGTGATCGGAGATCACGAATATTAGTCGGGTGTGTTACATGTTAACCCCTTCGAGTGGTAAATGGAGTAAATAAATACAGTTGAACCCCTAGTGACCTTTTTTTGACCTCTGACCCAAAACTTGTAATTGACTTTTTTGCTTGGCTGATCAATGCGCACAAGAAAAAGGTAGTCCCGTCAAAATCGGAGCATGTTTTAAGATTTTCACCTGTAAAGTTCAATGACCTCTAGTGACCCCGTGTGACATGTCACTTTTAGTGGAGAAGGACCCTATATGAACATGGATGAGAGGAACCTTTTGACTAATTCTGACAATCATAGGTCATTTCCTCTCGGACAAGTAGCATTTTGAGTGAATGGAGTGAAAATTTACATTTTGACCCCTAGTGACCCCAAATATTTTTTGATTTTAAAAACCGAATTATTGTACATGCGTACGGTCAAAAGAAATATGTTGATTAATTCTGACGATCATAGGTCATTTCACTAAATTGCAAATGCGTTTTTAGTAAAAATCACGTTTTGACCCCTAGTGACCCCTGTGTGACCTTTGACCCCTTATGCTTTTCAACCTGAGTAGTGGTGCACATAAGGGTTCTTATGACCAAATATGGTCAAAATCGGCTCAACGGTTACGGAGCTATAGGTCCCATGACAGAAAAAGAAAGAAAGAAAGAAGAAGAGTTCAATGACCTCTAGTGACCTTGTGTGACATGTCACTTTTAGTGGAGAAGGACCCTATATGGACATGGATAAGAGGAATCTTTTGACAAATTCTGACAATCATAGGTCATTATCTCTCGGACAAGTAGTATTTTGAGTGCGAGGAGTGAAAATGTACATTTTGACCCCTAGTGACCTTTTTCTGACCTTTGATCTTAACGATATGATTGACTTTTATTCTTGTCTCATCAATGCCCACAAAATAAAAGAAACCCGGTCAAAATCGGAGCATGCGTTATATTTTCCCTTTGTAAAGTTCAATGACCCCTAGTGACCCCGTTTGACATGTCACTTTTAGTGTGGAAGGACCCTATATGAACATTGATCCAAGAAATCTTTTGACAAATTCTGAGTATCATCAGTCATTTTCCCTCGGACAAGTAGGGTTTTGAGTGAATGGAGTAAAATTTACATTTTGACCCCTAGTGACCCCAAATATCTTTTGATTTAAAAAACCGAACTACTGTACATGCGTACAGTCAAAAGGAACATGTTGACCAATTCTGAAGATCCTAGGTCATTTCACTAAATTGCAAATGTGTTTTTAGTGAAAATCACGTTTTGACCCCTAATGACCCCTGTTTGACATTTGACCCCAAGGTCATGATTGACTTTTTTTCTTTTCTTGTCAATGCGCACAAAATGTCTGAGTTTGAGCAAAATCGGAGCATGTTGAATCACGTTTTGACCCCTAGTGACCCCTGTGTGACCTTTGACCCCTTATGCTTTACAACCTGAGTAGTGGTGCACATAAGGGTTCTTATGACCAAATATGATCAAAATCGGGTCAATGGTTACGGAGCTATAGGTCCCATGACAGAAAAAGAAAGAAAGAAACAGGACAAATACAGTATATTAGTCGTTTCTCGACTAATATAATACAGTATATTAGTCGTTTCTCGACTAATATAAGAAGAAACTAGACATGACCTGTGATCGGAGATCACGAATATTAGTCGGGTGTGTTACATGTTAACCCCTTCGAGTGGTAAATGGAGTAAATAAATACAGTTGAACCCCTAGTGACCTTTTCTTGACCTCTGACCCAAAACTTGTAATTGACTTTTTTGCTTGGCTGATCAATGCGCACAAGAAAAAGGTAGTCCCGTCAAAATCGGAGCATGTTTTAAGATTTTCACTTGTAAAGTTCAATGACCTCTAGTGACCCCGTGTGACATGTCACTTTTAGTGGAGAAGGACCCTATATGAACATGGATGAGAGGAACCTTTTGACTAATTCTGACAATCATAGGTCATTTCCTCTCGGACAAGTAGCATTTTGAGTGAATGGAGTGAAAATTTACATTTTGACCCCTAGTGACCCCAAATATTTTTTGATTTTAAAAACCGAACTATTGTACATGCGTACGGTCAAAAGGAATATGTTGATTAATTCTGACGATCCTAGGTCATTTCACTAAATTGCAAATGAGTTTTTAGTGAAAATCACGTTTTGACCCCTAGTGACCTTTTCTTGACCTCTGACCCAAAACTTGTAATTAACTTTTTTGCTTGGCTGATCAATGCGCACAATAAAAAAGTAGTTTTGTTAAAATCGGAGCATGTCTTAAGATTTTCACCTGTATAGTTCAATGACCTCTAGTGACCTCGTGTAACATGTCACTTTTAGTGGAGAAGGACCCTATATGGACATGGATAAGAGGAATCTTTTGACTAATTCTGACAATCATAGGTTATTATCTCTTGGACAAGTAGTATTTTGAGTGCGAGGAGTAAAAATGTACATTTTGACCCCTAGTGACCTTTTATTGACCTTTGATCTTAACGGTATGATTGACTTTTGTTCTTGTCTTATCAATGCCCACAAAATAAAAGAAACCCTGTTAAAATCGAAGCATGCCTTATATTTTTCCCTTGTAAAGTTCAATGACCTCTAGTGACCTCGTTTGACATGTCACTTTTAGTGTGGAAGGACCCTATATGAACATTGATCAAAGGAATCTTTTGACCAATTCTGAGTATCATCAGTCATTTTCCCTCGGACAAGTAGGGTTTTGAGTGAATGGAGTAAAATTTACATTTTGACCCCTAGTGACCCCACATGATTTTTAATTTTAAAAACCGTTCTTTTGTACATGCGTACCGTCAAAAGGAATATGTGGACCAATTTTGACGATCCTAGGTCATTTCACTAAATTGCAAATGCGTTTTAAGGTGAAAATCACGTTTTGACCCCTAGTGACCCCTGTGTGACCTTTGACCCCTTATGCTTTTCAACCTGAGTAGTGGTGCACATAAGGGTTCTTATGACCAAATATGGTCAAAATCGGGTCAATGGTTACGGAGCTATAGGTCCCATGACAGGAGAAAGAAGAAACAGGACGAATACAGTATATTAGTCGTTTCTCGACTAATATAAGAAGAAAGAAACAGGTAGAATACAGTATATTAGTCGTTTCTCGACTAATATAACTAGACATAAGCTGCGATCGGAGATCGCGGACATTAGTCGAGCGTATTACATTTTGCCCCTTGACTCCAAGTTCACGATCAGAGGAATCTTTTGACCTATTCTGACAATCATCAGTCATTTTCACTCGGACAAGTAGCATTTTGAGTAAATTGAGTGAAAATTTACATTTTGACCTCTAGTGACCCCAAAAAAATTTCGATTCAAAAAACCAAACTATATTTTATGAAGACGGTCATGATAAATACGATGATCGATTTTGACGTTCCTGGGTCGTTTTAATAAAATGCAATGGCGTTTTTAGTGAAAATCACGTTTTGACCCCTAGTGACCTTTTCTTGACCTTTGAACCCAAAATTATGATTGACTTTTTTTCTTGGCTTATTAATGCGCACAAGAAAAAAGTAGTCCCGTCAAAATCGGAGCATGTCTTAAGATTTTCACTTGTATAGTTCAATGACCTCTAGTGACCCCGTGTGACATGTCACTTTTAGTGCAGGAGCAACCTATATGAACATGGTCAAGGGGAATCTTTTGAACAATTCTGACAATCATCAGTCATTTTCCCTTGGACAAGTAGCATTTTGAGTGAATGGAGTGAACATTTACATTTTGACCCCTAGTGACCTTTTCTTGACCTCTGACCCAAAACTTGTAATTGACTTTTTTTGCTTGGCGGATCAATGCGCACATGAAAAAAGTAGTCCGGTCAAAATCGGAGCATGTCTTAAGATTTTCACCTGTATAGTTCAATGACCTCTAGTGACCTAGTGTGACATGTCACTTTTAGTGGAGAAGGACCCTATATGAACATGGATGAGAGAAATCTCTTGACCAATTCTGAGTATCATCAGTCATTTTCCCTCGGACAAGTAGGGTTTTGAGTGAATGAAGACAAATTTACATTTTGACCCCTAGTGACCCCAAATATTTTTTTTGATTTTAAAAACCTAACTATTGTACATGCGTACGGTCAAAAGGAACATGTTGACCAAATCTGACGATCATAGGTTATTTCACTAAATTGCAAATGCGTTTTAAGGTGAAAATCACGTTTTGACCCCTAGTGACCCCTGTGTGACCTGTGACCCCTCATGCTTGATAACCTGAGTAGTGGTGCACCTAAGGGTACTTGGGACCAAGTTTGGTCAAAATAGGTCCAACGGTTACGGCGCACTAGGTCCGAGGATAGAAGAAACAGCACGAATACAGTATATCAGTCGTTTTCTCGACTAATATAAGAAGAAAGAAGAAAGAACTAGACATAAGCTGCGATCGGAGATCGCGGATATTAGTCTAGGTTTATAAGTGTTGCAGTCTTTGGATTTGGTAGTTAGAGAGCGGGGATGTGCGTATTTGTTGGAACCAATCAGCGTTCAGTTTTGATTTTAAAAACCGAACTATTGTATATGCGTACGGTCAACAGGAATATGTTGGCCAATTCTGACGATCCTAGGTAATTTCACTAAATTGCAACGGCGTTTTAAGTGAAAATCACTTTTTGACCCCTAGTGACTTTTTCTTGACCTTTGACCCCAAACTTATTATTGACTTTTTTTCTTGGCTTATCAATGCGCGCAAGAAAAAAGTAGTTCCGTCAAAATCGGAGCATGTCTTAAGATTTTCACTTGTATAGTTCAATGACCTCTAGTGACCCCGTGTGACATGTCACTTTTAGTGGAGAAGGACCCTATATGAACATGGATGAGAGGAATCTTTTGACTAATTCTGACAATCATAGGTCATTTCCTCTCGGACATGTAGCATTTTGAGTGAATGGAGAAAAATTTACATTTTGACCCCTAGTGACCCCAAATATTTTTTGATTTTAAAAACCGAACTATTGTACATGCGTACGGTCAAAAGGAATATGTTGACCAATTCTGACGATCATAGGTCATTTCACTAAATTGCAAATGCGTTTTTAGTGAAAATCACGTTTTGACCCCTAGTGACCTTTTTTTGACCTCTGACCCAAAACTTGTAATTAACTTTTTTGCTTGGCTGATCAATGCGCACAAGAAAAAAGTAATCCCGTTAAAATCAGAGCATGTCTTAAGATTTTCACCTGTATAGTTCAATGACCTCTAGTGACCTCGTGTGACATGTCACTTTTAGTGCAGGAGCAACCTATATGAACATGGTCAAGGGGAATCTTTTGACCAATTCTGACAATCATCAGTCATTTTTCCTCGGACAAGTAGCATTTTGAGTGAATGGAGTGAACATTTACATTTTGACCCCTAGTGACCTTTTCTTGACCTTTGACCCAAAACTAATGATTGACTTTTTTTCTTGGCTTATCAATGCGCACAAGACAAAAGTAGTCCCGTTAAAATCGGAGCATGTCTTAAGATTTTCACTTGTAAAGTTCAATGACCCCTAGTGACCCCATGTGACATGTCACTTTTAGTGGAGGAGCAATTAATATGAACATGGATAGGAGGAATCTTTTGACCAATTCTGAGTATCATCAGTTACTTTCCCTCGGACAAGTAGGGTTTTGAGTGAATGGAGTAACAATTTACATTTTGACCCCTAGTGACCCCAAATATTTTTTGATTTTAAAAACCGAACTATTATACATGCGCACGGTCAAAAGGAATATGTTGACCAATTTTGACGATCATAGGTCATTTCACTAAATTGCAAATGCGTTTTAAGTGAAAATCACGTTTTGACCCCTAATGACCCCTGTGTGACCTTTGACCCCTTATGCTTTAAAACCTGAGTAGTGGTGCACACAAGTGTACTTGTGACCAAGTTTAATCAAAATCGGCCTAACGGTTACGGCGCAGGAGGTCAGAGGTCAGAAGGCCAAGAAACAGGACGAATACAGTATATTAGTCGTTTCTCGACTAATATAACTAGAGATAAATTGTGATCGGAGATCACGGATATTAGTCGAGGTCGCGTTGACCTTTGACCTGCTGATGGCAATACGCTCTCATTCGTATGGAACTTTGTGGCTAATTTTGTTAATCATCAGTCATTTCCTGTTGGACAATAGCAATTGCATGCCTGAAATAAATAAAAATTTACATTTTGACCCCTAGTTTCTTTTTTGACCTTTGAACCCAAGGTCATTATTCACAATTTTCTTGACTTATCAGTACACACACGATGAAACAAATCCGGTCAAAATCGGAGCATGTCTAACATTTTACCCCTGTTTAGGTCAATGACCCCTAGTGACACCATATGACATGTCACTTTTAATCGATTATGACCCTATGTGTACATGGATACAAGGAATCTTTTGACCATTTCTGATAATCATTGGTCATTTTCTCTCGAAAAAATAGCATTTTGAGTGACTGGAGTGAAAATTAACGTTTTGACCTATTAGTGACCCTTTGTTGACCTTTGACCCCAAGGTAATGATTGACTTTTTTTCTTGTCTCATCAATACCTACAAGTTGAAACATGAACGGTCAAAATCGAAGCATGTCTTATATTTTCCCTATGTTTAGGTCAATGACCCCTAGTGACCCCATATGACATGTCACTTTTAATCGCTTAAGACCCTATGTGTACATGGATACAAGGGATCTCTTGACCAATTCTGATAATCATGGGACATTTCCTCTCGAAAAAATAGCATTTTGAGTGACTGGAGTGAAAATTGACATTTTGACCTATAGTGACCCCTTGTTGACCTTTGACCCCAAGATAATGGTTGACTCTTTTTCTTGTCTCATTAATGCCTACAAAATGAAACATAACCGGTCAAAATCGGAGCATGTCTTACATTTTCCCCCTGTTTAGGTCAATGACCTCTAGTGACCCCATATGACATGTCACTTTTAATCGCTTAAGACCCTATGTGTACATGGATACAAGGAATCTTTTGACCAATTCTCATAATCATGGGTCATTTCCTCTCGAAAAAATAGCATTTTTAGTGCGAGGATTGAAATTTACATTTTGACCCCTACTGACCCCAAATATTTTTTGATTTTAAAAACCGAACTATTGTACATGCGTACGGTCAAAAGGAACATGTTGACCAATTCTGAAGATCCTAGGTCATTTCACTAAATTGCAAATGCGTTTTCAGTGAAAATCACGTTTTGACCCCTAGTGACCCCTATGTGACCTTTGACCCCTTATGCTTTACAACCTGAGTAGTGGTGCACATAACGGTTCTTATGACTAAATATGGTCAAATTCGGGTCAATGGTTACGGAGCTATAGGTCCCATGGCTGAAGAAAGAAGAAGAAAGAAGAAACAGGTAGAATACAGTATATTAGTCGTTTCTCGACTAATATAAACAGGACGAATACAGTATATTAGTCGTTTCTCGACTAATATAAAGAAACAGGACGAATACAGTATATTAGTCGTTTCTCGACTAATATAAGAAGAAGAAAGAAACAGGACGAATACAGCATATTAGTCGTTTCTCGACTAATATAAGGAGAGAGAACAACGACTAATTCACTCTCTCGGCCCTCTGCACCCAAATGGCATTAATGTCAGCTTCAATGCATTTCGTCTAGCCGTCTATGGCAAGTATTTTGCAAAATAGAAGAGAAAAACCTTTATCGAAGAAAAAAGCAAGTTTATCAGTCAAGAAACCTGGCTTTTCGAGAGAAAAAAACTATGACAATCGACGATGACCTTGGTTTATCGAAAAACCAAGTTTATCGTCGATTGTCATAGGTTTTTCTCGACCAATAAACTTTTTTTTCAAAAACTATGACTATCGAATCGATAAACCAGGTTCATCGAATCGATAAACCAGGTTTATTATTTCCAGTTTAAGCTGCTACATCGTATTATTCCGAGTAATTCTTTTCTAAAGACTGTAAAAAGTATCGATGATGAGAAATGCCATTTATGCCTAGAGAAAGAAACTATTGAACATATATTTTGGCTATGCCCTATAATAAATAGTTTTTGGAAAAATTTCGCATTATGGATAAATGATACACTGAAAATCAACATACAAGTTGATTGTAAGGATGTCTTTTTAGGTTTTTCGAACCACTCAAATTATGTAGTGATTAATTATGTGTTATACTGTACTAAGTATCATTTGTTTCAAAATAGGTCTATCAAAAGTAAACCTGATATTGAGATATTAAAAAGTATCATTGACTCAAAGATCAAAGATGAAAAAGCTATTTCTACAAAACAAATCAAGTGAGCAATTTTGAAAACAAATGGAAAGGATTTATTTAATGATGAAATTGTACTTCTAAATATTAATATATAAGATAATATGATTGTACATTGAAAGTACTCATGTTAAAGTGTATACAGGGTGACCCAAAAAAATGTTAACACTCCGGGCACATAAGATATCTTAAAAGGACAGGAACACACGGGTCTAATCTTGATGTATTATGAAAGCTGAGTAAATAAGCTTTCATTTGCATTTTATTGCGTTCCAATTGGTTATTTAGAACGGGAGATATGCTTCAGCAAACATGAGGAAGCAAAATCGGCTTGGTCCAATCCTCTCAGTATGAAAGTAAAGCTTTTAAAATGCACAAAGCAAGAAGCAACATGATTAAGTCACACACACACATCAGTTAATCTCTTCTTTGTTCTTTTCAACGCATTCTTTCGATTCTTAAAAGACATAAATAAATATATTCCACATAAATTACATAGGTATTTTGTCATGAGTTCAAGTTCTATACTCTTTTTCCATGTGCAATGGGTAGCTGTCAGTAAAGCAGTCTTTAAAATTAAAATTAAAATTGAAACATTTCATGTTCTTTGTTGAAATTAACTAATATTGCACTGAAATTGGACCAAGCCGATTTTGCTTCCTCATGTTTGCTGAAGCATATCTCCCGTTCTAAATAACCAATTGGAACGCAATAAAATGCAAATGAAAGCTTATTTACTCAGCTTTCATAATACATCAAGATTAGACCCGTGTGTTCCTGTCCATTTTGAGATATCTTATGTGCCCGGAGTGTTAACATTTTTTTGGGTCACCCTGTACATGTATCATTCTTTCATTCTTCATTCATTGTAAGAAACTATCTCTGTCCCATTTTTCTTGTCTTGTCTTGTCGTGTCTTTTCTTGTCATGTCTTGTCTTGTAGGTCATGTTGTGGCGGGTCATGTCGTGGCATGTCGTGGCGTGGCATGTCATGTCGTGGCGTGTCATGTCGTGGCATGTCGTGTCGTGTTGTGTCGTGTCGTGTCGTGTCGTGTCATGTCATGTCATGTCAGGTCATGATGTTGCATGTCGTGTCATGTTATATCATGTCATGTAGTGCCATGCCGTGTTGTGTCGTGTCGGGTCATGTCATGTATTGTCTTGCTATTTTTTCAATGGTTACATGTACATCGTCTTTAGTGTTAATATAAATTTGTAATATATCATTATAGGTATCTTTTAAGTTAGCTTAATAATGTATTTTGATGTAATATGTTGCAAACCAAAAAAATTAATAAAAAAAATAAAAATAAAAAAAACATGTTTATCGTCGATTGTCATAGTGTTTTTTTGAAAAACCAGGTTTCTCGAACTTGGTTTTTCTAACTATGACAAGCTTGCACAACCATTTTCAAGTGATTACATTTTTAAAAGGGTATGTTAGTATACTATAAAGAATAGGAACATTAGGCCTACCTATATAATAAACGGCTATCTCAAAACTTTCCCATAGTTTACTATACTCCCTGTCATAATGCCTTGGACATAATTCCATGATATGATGCGGACGTGCAAGTTGCGTACGTATGTACTTAGGTTCGCACAAGTGCGTACCGGTCCCATAAAACAAATAATTGCGCATCACAATTGGTCAATCGTGAAATCATCACACGCCGTGATTGATGGCGCGTGACCTTGTTCGCGCCTTGTCAAGTATTTTGACGCCGCGGCCCGCAAACAACAATAAAATAAGCGTGCGTGAAATAACACGAATTATGCCCAAGGGACTATGGCAGGAAGGGTATTATACTTACATGAAGAGCTTTGTTGCCAAAAAAGGCTTACATCCACTTCATGTTACTCATTTTGAATTATTTAATGGATGGCTATTCATTATGTGGAATGTAGCTTCTATTGTTGGTGCCTTAAATATGCGTGCATGGAGGCACTAATCTAAGTCATATAGACACAGTAATGAACACGGCCATACACTGATTTGATTAATTCGATGGACTTGTCAATTCAAATTCAATAATGCAAAATGAGTAACACGTATGTATGGTCATGTGTTTTAAGCTCGCCTCCTTTCGCGTTACCCACGGATTTTGGCTTTCGCTACATGATTTTAACTTTACACATATTTGCATATTTAACATGAGGAATATGCCATTAAAATTATAGTACGATTAAGGACTAAAATGGTATGATCAGAAATGTTCGAGAAAATATCAGATTTTTAATTTGAGATCCATTATGTTTTATACCTACCCCTTTATTTATTTACTTTACATATTTGAATTCCTCATGAAATTACCCATCAGATGATATCTAATTGTCAAAGGCTACTACGTCGGTAAGGTAATTATACAGGCTAGTGAATATCTCCAATTTGTATCTTATATATTTTTAGAATTTTCAGAAATATTTTTTAAGGATGTACCCATCCCTGATCTAAACTGCATTTCTGAATTCCTCTCTAGTTACCAGCTTTCCAAAAATGTATACTTTTGCTATCATAGGTTGAAAACTTTTTCTGTTATAGTCATTTTTATAAATCCGGTAAATTGAGGCTGGTTATTCATGTTGACAGTGTAGCGAATAGAAAGAAAGCTAGTGGTCATAGTCTTATCCATAATTATTTAGTTGATACCAATAGTTGACAAGTCTGTTGAACCACATACTTAAAGACTACTAAATATCCTTTAAAATGAGACCAGAATGGTGTTTTGTAACATTAGGGGATGACTAGTTATTGTAAAAAGAACAAAGCATGGGATTATCCCCATTGAGTTTGTACAGGCGGCACCCGTTACGGCACCACCCCTTCCGGCACCACCCCTGGTCTCCAAACTTCAAACAGCTGTATCTCCCCTTCTGTATTAGCTATACCAATGTCATTTTGCAGGCAGTTAGCTTGTTATTAGGTCTTTAAAATGATATCAAATTTGTTGAGATAGCTTTTGTGGTTTTAACAATATTAAGGAATATGACAGCATGAAACTAAAAAGTGTAACAGCACCACCTTATTGGAAGGCGAGTTCATAACGCGTGACCATATAGAAGTGGATGTAAGCCCTTTTCCAGCAAAGTTCTTCATGTTAATATACCATGAGGTATAGGAACATTACCTATATAAACGGCTTACTGAGGAATCGAAAAACCTTCCCCAGATGCCACAATGCCCTGCTTAAAAGTAATATTTTTTTGACCAGTGTTATGTTTTAGTATACCATTTGGATTAGGAACAGTATATGAAGAGCTTAGTTCCAAAAGGCGCTAACTCACTATTTTCGTGAGTTATAACATGAAGGATAAATCCTTCATATCGGCATACTATCTTAAAAGTCCCTTTTTAGCCACCACATGGTAGGCCATTCCTTAAGCGATATCGATCGATTTATTTATTTGGGACTTGGATCTTTCTGGCGCTCAGTTTGGAAACATAGGTTCTATGTATCCTATCATGCAATAGTTCCAAATCAAAAATATTCATCCATGTACCTCTTCGGCTAAATACATCAGGTGGGGCCCGTTGGGCTACGCTCTGGGGCCCCGTACATGCAAAAGTGAATGTCATTGGTATTTGTGTATAACCATGTGTAATAGTTCCAATGCAAAAAGTTTCATCCATGTACCTCTTCGGCTGGTTAAAACAATATTTGGGGCTACTGTCTGGGGCCCCGTACAGGCAAAAGTTGATGTCATTGCTTCCGTTACATGTACTCTCTAAGGAATCATATCCAACAAGTTTTGTCCATATAATGTACCTCTTCGGCTGATTAAACACATTTTTCGGCCCCCTATATTGTGACACACAGGGATGCAACCTGGCAGCAACAGGGACACACAGGGCCACCGTAAAGGTTGCAGCAACCTGGCAGCAACACAAATTATTGATTGTTGGTCCCTAACTGACCTACTCATGTTTGCGAGGGGCACGTGCACATATCACATGAAAAGCACACTTTTAACGATGAAATAAAAAAAAGTCGATAAATTAATCAATGTATACGGCGATAACACGTCTCTTACAAATGCAACCGCTGTGACTTGCTATGCAGGTCCCTATTGATTGTAATCGGCGGACACGGGTTCAATTCCCATCGTGTGCATGTCTTATTTTATTTCGTTTAAAAAAAAAAGTACATGTAGTGATAGTAATGCCTAAATAGTATATACAATACTTATTTCTTGTTATATCTATACATATTCCAATTAGTATTATTAAATCGTACTTTTCACCGTAGGCCTACATAGATCAAGACGAGTTACTGTACAGATATTGGTTAATTCAGATTATTAATATCTTACATACTTTCTTTGTTAATTATAACTTCAATTCTGTCTGATAATGTGATCTCCCAGTGTACTTTCTTGACAGGAGCATACAACATTAAATACTGAATTGTATTGAAGAAAACAAGCTAATTTTTCTCAGCTACAATCCTGGAAATAAGTCTTGGAACACCTGCGTGTGATTAACGGAAAAGTGTCACCCCCACTCCCCCGTACAATGTTGACCAAGGCCAGTGGCTCCTGCAGCTTGCCAGAGTGTCCCAACATTGATCGATGGGGGGTGGGGAAGGAAAAATCTCATTTGAACAATTTCCATTTATAACAGAAGACACTAAGTATCAATACATGCACGCAATACCCAGCACGTGTGCTCAGCTCAGCGTTTGCGTTCCAAGGACTTTTTTCCAAGATTGTATACGCAGATTGCAAAAAAAATCATCTAAATTTGGTTTTTCTATCATATCTCGAAAACTAAATGTCACATGTATCTCAAATTGCACAGTATTTGGCAGTGGACCATAGGCTTGGCAACCCCAATATTTCTTTTTATAAAGACATTCATTTAATACGGGAACGTTCAGTGAAAACAATTCCCTATACTAACTAATGCATTTCGAAGATGTATAATAATTGCCTATTATTGCAATGCATAATGTGGCGTTTTCAGATACTCCTACGAGATTTATTGATGTATTGTCAGATATGCAAAAGAGTGTCTAAAAGTAAAAGTAACGGAATCTATATATGGGGTTGAAAGTAACACAACTTAGGCCTACTTGTAAATAACTATCTTCAGTAGATAGCAGTAACTTCTGTTTGACAGATTCGACAGCTATCTTTTGTATTGCATTAACGGGTTGTAATATAATAATAGATGCTCATTATTCATATGCCCATCTGTTATTATGTATTTTCTGATTTTTGGTCGTTGTTTTGCATCACTTGTGTTGCAAAGGGACGATGAATCCCCCTGCCCAATAGTCACCAAGAAAAAATGCAAGAAGTTTTTTCAAAACACTTTTTTTCTGCTCGAATGTTCATAAGCCTATACGTACACTTTGTTGGCTGTTTTATTAAAAAGAATTTTTGAAAAAAACTACATTTGGATTTAATTCTACATTTCCACATTTTATTATCAACCAACATTTTTGGCTCAAATTGTCAGAGGGCGTTTTTGCCTACAGTTTTTGGAATTTATTTTGAACATTTTGAAATTGCTGGTATTTTGTCCCGACATGTTATTCACAAACCCTTATTTTATGGATTTTTTCAAATATTACTTTTTTCATACTCCTTTTTTTCAAAACTGTTGGTATTTATTTTTTGGAAATATTTGAAAATAATTGGAAAAACAATAGTTGGACATGGTTGGATGATGAGTAAATGTTTCTTCTTACTCCACAAATTATAAATGATAGTCAGTAAAAGAAATTGCACATCCAGGAATTGAACCCGGGACCTCCGGATGGTTATAGACTAGCGCTCTTATCAACTGAGCTAATGAGTCAGATGAGTAAGCACGACGATAATATCATCTATAGGTCTTCAGTTCAATCTCATCCTCAAAAACAACCCAAACAACTAAATAAGTGAATACATAAACCATTTAAGTAATATATGATATACGTGAATACATAAATAAACCATTTAAGTAGTATATTTTATTTCATTTATTGATTAAAATAGCACTGCGATAAATGAATTTAGCTTTATTCACAAAGTTATCATCAGACGAGTTGGGACGGTAATGGTAAAGTGTATGGTAAAGTGTTTGGTAAAGTGTTGCCTTGAAACACGTGTTCATTGAGCACTTTACCGTCGTTTCTATAGTATAATATTAGTATACATATTTTGTTTTCATTTAAAATGGTAAACTGTTATCAAAATGCGTAGATGTGACCCATACGGCTTATATTTTGGAGTTACAACATGCAGGGTTAGTATAGCTAACACATGCATATCTTGATAACTCAAAGGCAGTATGAAAAAACGTTTAATTGCCTATTTTAAGCAAAATGTCCCAATGGTAAACTGATGGTAAAGTGTGTGTAAAGTGTGTGATACTTTGCAATAATGCTTTACTATAACATATATAATAAAACAAATCCACGCTTGTGTAAGCACTGACCGCTTGGCCCAGTGGATAGGAGCGTTCGTTGGCACCCTTTATATAGCCTGCTTGGCGTCGGTGCGAGTCGCTCTCATGGCGTGACTTTTTGTCCTTTTTTCTGTTATGAGCTATCTTCAATAGATAGGAATAGTATTGCAAATAAACGTTTAATGCTCGGCAAATGTTAACACTTTCAACGCGGCAATTGGTTTAACCACGGTACAAAACAGATTTGTCTAACTTTTATGTCTATCTCAAGGATAACTGAACAAATAATAGGCACGTTTTTGTACTTATTTGAATGCATTTCACAAGGTGATTCCAAATATTGGTCAAATGACATTCAATAATTTTGACATTTTTGAAACATTTTGTGCAATTTTGGATTGTCGTCTGCAGACGCTTGTCGCGTGGAAAGTGTAAATGTATAGTTTCATATTTCAAATAACAAACAAATAGGCAATGTGATAACATTATTAAAAGTATAAAAATGTTAATTTCTCAGCAAGAACTTTATACTTTTGCTTTATTGATTTATAAACATTAGATTATTGCGCGCGGGATCAAGAAACGGGTCAAATTGTAGTTAAATATGACATAAATAATTGATTTCAGTGCCCACTCCCTAAATAAAATTAATTCCCTATCATCATTTTTATAATATTTGTGATGCCCCTATTGTTTGCTCAAATCGTGTGTAATATGAGATTCATACGACATTCGGTTTTTGATTTATGATAGAAAAACGAAATTTAGATCAAATATTTTGCATTCCTCTTATACAATCCTGGAAATAAGTCTTGGAACACCTGCGTGTGATTAACGGAAAAGTGTCACCCCCACTCCCCCGTACAATGTTGACCAAGGCCAGTGGCTCCTGCAGCTTGCCAGAGTGCAGCTTGTCAGAGTGTAGTTTAAAACACACAGTTTTTCCGTTATGTCCAGGAAGCCGGTAGCAAAAAGTAACACGTATTGAATGAGATATCTTTACATCCATTAATTTACTCATCAAGACAATCATACTAAGGCCTACATCTAGTTAATATGTACAAAACCCAACGAATGTTAGTGGGTCAAAGAATTTACAAATAAGTGACTTGATTAACTACTGTTTGTTAATATTTTGTCTTTATATTAAATCATGGTATCACGATATGAAAATCACGACACACTTGATGCAGAAGTTGAGTTAAACGCGAGTTACTACTCTCTTAAATCAAAAGATTGAACGGTCAATCTTAAAGATAGTACTGACATGACTGAGGTAAGGATCTTTGAACATAATATTCAATCTAATAGAGTGAAAATTAAGTCCGATATAGTGAAATGTCTCTCTATTACATTGAATATTTTTAATCTTTTAAGATCCTTCCCTCATCACAATCGTTATAATTGAGTGTTCAATCTTTTGATTTAAGAGAATAATATCTACGAGTGGTCTCCAGGAACACACCTTCTAATGAAATACGACGAGGATTTTATGTTAAACTTAACACATTTACAATGTGTAGACAGTTAAATTACGATTTATTGGTTTCCTCAAATAATATTGACTGTTATGTTCTCACCTCATCAAAAATTCTCAAGTCATACGTGTTGTCATCATCTGCAAAATACACCACTCCGTGATCCTCTTTCTTGGTGTTATTGAGCAGCCAATCCAAGGCGATGTTTCTTTGCTCTCTGCCTCTCGTATGGTCTTTAGCATACGTGACATTCAAATGAGTGTACTTAATCCCGCTCTGTTTAAGAAAATTAGAAACTAATTCGGTTTTTGTTGGCGAATCTTCAATAACAATCCAGTGAAAACTGGGCACATGTAAAAAAGTCTGAGACACTCGGGTTAGTTCAGCCTTTTGCACCAACCTAGTATATGTGGGTGTGATCGCATATATGACAGGTTCGATGTTTTTTGTAGTATTAAAGATGACATCACCAGCATAGCCTTTATTTTTTTCTGATGCACGTGGGATGTAAGACTGCGAATCGTAGACACGTTTACAGTACTGCTCAATGAAAGTCTCCGCGTGTTGTAAACCTTAAAAATCAAATGTTAAAATAAAAATCATATTTTCAATTATATATTGACATCGATTTATTGAGTGCCTGCTTTTACTAATGGTTAATCGCTAGTAAGTGAAGGGAAAATTAGTGTTGATATCTCCAAACCGGAAAAACCTACTACATCGATACTAGATATAACTATGAATAATGTACGCTAAATTCTACACCTCTCCTGTTTATAAATGTCCGTAAAATTACGAACTCCGTAAATGAAACAAATCCGTGTTTTTTCCCACAAAAAATAATCACGCAATCGTTCCGTATGAAAGGCATATATTTATAATGTTAATCAGTGAGATAGAGAAAATATCGAGACAAACATCGGATAGAGAAAATACTAAACTTCAACATTAAAACAAAAAGAAATGTGATGAATTGCCCATCAGAGGTAAAACAAGAGCCGTGTAAATGTTTCCGGTAAATTTATGATTGTCTTTATCAAATATTCTATTTTTCAAGATCGTTACATTGATCTTGAAAATCGGTTCACTATTCAACGTCTTATTTCATAATAAGCATTGACGCTGGTAGTCAGAAAGAACGGGCACTTCTTCCCCAAAGCGTCACAATTCTAAACCAATGGAGGCAATATAAAGCATTTTAAAAATCGATCATTGCATTATCATGTTACGCTCATTTTATTAAAGCCCTAACTTTTTAAAGTCAATCCATGGGATCTTCGAATTATCCCGCCATTCCTTAATGAGGTTCGGTTTCTGAATAAACTGAAATGCCTCTTTTTTACTTGTTCCCCCTTGAATATGGGCTTTATTACTCATAATTCTACAGTTCTCTTCATTTCTGGTCATTTTAAGATTGTGTATTCATGCGTATTTTCATGTTTTTCTCTAGTTTCATTGGTTGGCATTTCTGATCAGCCACCCAACAATACTGTGTGTTGCTATTCTGTGGATTGGCTTAAAAATATCGGGTTCTACTAAAAGTGTTGTAACATTATGACGCAATGTTCGAATAAAAGCCAAACATTTGGTCATTGTTTAGCGCTATCATTGGATATGAATATGCGCTGCAGGCCTTGAATTTCAGAGACGCTTTCGCTAAAAAAGTGCCCGTTCTTTCTGCCTCACCCTGTCGGTAAGAGCGTTGTGTAATATTGTTGCAGGTTCGATCAGATGTAGGTTTTTTAATCAACATTTAGATGAGCTAACCAAAACAAATCAAACGGACCGTCCTGAAAATAATTCCTCTCTAAGAGATGTGATTCCACGATTGTCTTAAACAGTAATTTTCCCAAATGTACCTACAACATCCTCAGCCACTTTCCCGAGCCGCTTTCCGAAAGCAGCTTACTATTTATATTTAAATATCCTTCTGTATTGTGACTTACGAAACAATATGTATAGGAGAATGACCATCACTATCACTACGACAACATGACAGGACATGTATCGCTTCCACATTGTAGACAATTTGTATTCTTCCTGTAGCGAGGTGTAACGTGCCAGTCATGAAGCTTCATTCACTGTAAATAATAAAGTATCTATTACTAATAGTGATAATGAAGTTGTGGTTTTTTTCTCGATCTGTCCGTCTGTACAGGGTGTCTCAAAAAACAACCGTGCACCTGCTTACCCAACTTGTTGACCATGAACTTCTAAAATTTGGTGTAACAATTGTATACATATTGATAGACTAAACGCCTAGCTGTTAGCTTTCATATGCCGTTTATTTCATCTGATTTGGTTTTGTCAATTTTGAGATATGACCAATTAACTAAAGCTACGTAAAATCAACGTTGTGCCACTTTACAGTTTGCAATGAATAGAAAGGGTTACTCCGGAGAGGGGGGGGGGGGGGGGGGGGGGGGGGGGGGGGGGGAGGCTGGGGTTACCACCCCCTATGGAAATCCAATCCGAAATGCAGAGTATGCTTATCTGGGTACCATGGTATAGCTATCATAGGTTCCCTCTATCCATATATACCAAAACAAGTACAAACATCCCACGCATGACGTCGCAATGACGTCACCAAACATGGCTGACCTCAAAATCCCGCCGTTTTCGCTGGGCAGTGAAATATAGGCCAAAATAGAAATTGTTCGTCCAAAAAGTTCCAAATATCGGTAATTCTCCCGGTTGTTTGCGTATAAGTGAGGGAAATGGTGTTTCTAACATAGGCCTATGCTATAATATTCAGGACCTTACAATTAAAATATTTTTCAAAATGGCGATTTAAAAAAATGTAAGGTGGCAACCCCCCCATGACCTTTTACCCCAAATCTAGTGACCTCAAATGACCCTAGATGACCTTTGTCCCATACTAGATTTGGGGTTAAAGGTCATCTAGGGGTCATTTGGCCAAGCCGGTAAATATTGGCCAACCGGTTGATCAATTTACCGGTTCGGACTAAGGTTGCACCCTCATTTTTTTCTCTCTTCAAAATGAGCGCAGGGGATGTTAAAGTGATCACATAGACGCATAGGTCACGTTTCTTTACGTTTTAGCGCAATAAGCGACCACCCTCTCTTTATAGGAGGACGAGGGTTTTAATCTTAAGCATTCTTTATCAAGATTGTAGATTGAAATGATAAAAATGTTTTGTTGTACAAATCCAATTACGAGGGTCGTTCAATAACTAATGAAAGTGATCATGGTATGGGATGCATGAGTGATTCTATTGAGAGATAATGTGATCAATACAAAGTATGAACCTTTGTCTTTCAATCAATACACTTTTGGATTGTTAGATACCTTTGGTTATGTAACGTCATTAACATAAACACAATAGGTTTCAGACACTGACTGAAATCTGTCAATTATTTGGTTGGATATGTAATATGTTGAATATGGGTTGATTGATACATTTGCGTATATCTCGGCAATGCAAGCATAAAAACAGATAACACTTGGCACATAGTTAGAACACACACTTATCTTTGTATGACAATCTTTTTTAGATCTGAATTCCTTAATACAAACAAGAAGGGACCATCTCAAATACGCTTTTATTTAGCAAAATCCGCAATAATATTCCTTAGAATACAACAAAGGATAAAGAACAATGGAGGGATTATAATTTAGTAAATTGTTGTGAGATGTAAAGCAATAATAGTGGGGATTTCAAGAGGAGCTGTTCATAAAATTTCCTCAAACCATTGAAATTATGTGCCGATTACTTTAACAATTCATATCTAGTAGCTCTAAAGATAACAGTAATAAGAGAGGTTGTGGCAGCCATCTTTGATTGATACATTCATGTATATCTTCATTTTGACTATCACAATATTTATACACATTGATTTAAGCATTTTTCATCATTTCTGATTAAAATTTGAAGGCACAGTAAGCTTTTATCTGGTAAATTTCATGATTTTAGCCATTTTTGGCCCATTTCAAAATGATCTGCCGTCTGCGCATGCGCATATTTTCTGCCGGTTTTATGCGAATAAGTTCAGATATTTAGTTAGCTATTATATGGAATCTCCAAAACTGGTTAATTGCTAGGATTTTTCCTAAATTGTTTGATTTTCCGCAATATTAGTGATTCACTTACTGGGCATTTTTCAATGAAATTGGCTATTTGAAATACTGATATTTGTATACTTTTTATTCAATTGCCTCTCCTTACTTTTTCCTCTTATACTGCATATATCAAATTACACAGGGATTAAAGTTATGGTCTTTCTTGTCATATTTACGCGAAAGAAATTGGGATTTACCTGTTTCTGGTGTCATGTTATGCAATCTTCTTACTACATGTTTCATACAAACAATTCAAATTTACCGCCAAATAACTGATTTAGCAGTGTCCCAAGTGTACTTACTTTGAGACAATGCTATGACGTCATAATTCACACTTAGAAATCCAAAACTGTATTGTTTGAAAGACAAAGGTTCATACTTTGTATTGATTACATTATCCCTCAATAGAATCACTCATGTATCCCATACCATGATCACTTTCATTATTTATTGAACGACCCTCGTATCTACTCACATGCTAGACAGTTTCGTCTTCCTGTTTTCAGACCATGCTAAGTGATACAAAGACTTATGAAAAGCTTAAGAAAGATCCCACCAGCACTTATAAACGTAAGCTTACTAGCATCATCCAAAGCCTCAAAGATGAGGAGAAGATTGATAACAAACAGTAAAAATTACTATACCCGACGGCTGAGAATACTCCTCGCCTGTATTGTACGACCAGGATTCACAAACAAGGAAACCCTGTACGACCTATAGTTGACTACACTGGATCTATCGCGTACTTCTAAGGCGTTAGCAGAAATTCTTGGACCATTAGTCGGGAACTCCCCACATCATGTTTTGAATTACAGACAGTTATCGGAGGAACTCTCAGGCATCATAATAGAAGAGGATGACATCTTCAACTAACATGATGTGATAACCTTATCTACCAATACTCATATCCAGAAGACACTAAAAATTATCAAAGCAAGACTGGAGGAGGACACCACACTCAAAAACGGAACAAACCTCAACATAGACGATCTAATAGAGCTCTTACAATTTGTGCTAACAACCACCTATTTCATATTCCGAGGAGACGTCTACAAACAGAAGTTCGGAGCCGCCATCGGCAGTCCTGTCAGCCCCATCATTGCTAACTTGTTCATGGAATGGCTAGAACAGAAAGCTATCGCTACAGCACCCATCACTTGCAAACCAAAACTGTGGAAGCGTTATGTAGATGACATCCTCGAGATCAGCAAGAAAAACACCACACAACAACTAATAGACCATCTTAACACAATTGGCGACACGGGCAACATCAAGTTTACATACGAAAAAGAAGAGAAAGGACAAATACTAATCATTATATATAAACTCCAACATTGGTTTGGGGGAGGGGGGGGGGGGGGTGCAGTATTACATAAACTAGTTTTGACTGTCATACTTTCAACTGACAGCTGTTTACTCATTTTGGAAGATATTTCATGAGCACGTGTATAGTGTCCCAACAGTTGAAAACATAATGTACTAAATTCAGATAAGTCCCTGTAACTCCATTAAAAATGTTCCAAATTAAATCATACGATTAGTATCGTTTTTTTTAATTTTTAAATGGGTTAGTAATGTGTCCACTTTAAAGGGTTATTGTCTGAATTACGCACCTAAATGATACTTTTAATAAAGGCTTCTATATGTACTAGTCTCTTCAACCGTATTTGACCTTATAACCAACTTTTCTTGTTGACGACAGAGCAGAATCTGATCACCTGCCAATCGTCTGTTCATTGAAATGTAACATTGTTCAACCTATATGTGATGTAACAGATTGCACAATTCCACAATATATAAATGGAATGATAACAGCTTGGAAAAGTTCAGTGAATGTGTTAATTCTCAATTTGTTCGCAATGAGTTGGCTGATATCTTAATTAATTGATTGTTTAACTATACCTTTACGAAATTTTAACCCAGAACGATATGTATGTTGTCATCATCTTGCCCTAAATCAGATGTTAAATATTACACACTTCTGACTGTTTTGTAGAAGTTAAACGTACATTCTTAATAATTGAAAGTCAAGCAAGAAAGACACTAACTAAATTGGATGATCAGATACGTTAGCATAATAAAACATTTTCTGCCATAATTATCATGTGTAAAAGGTTAATTCTATTCAATATGCCTTTAACATCAAGAATAATAACAGTGTAGGTCTATCACTAGTGAGGTTATTGATGCTTAGGGTGTTTTCTTTTATATCTTAGAAATAGGACCATGGTTTTATATTATTTTAATGTTTAATTGGTTAATCTTGCTGTTTTATTCAAATATTGAATATTACGCAATTCTGATTGATTTGTAAAAGCAGCGCTGAGTGCACATTTTTAAATCTACTTATAAAGTCAATCAAGACACCATTTTGATACGACATTCCCCCTCACACGCGATTCAGGGCATAAAAAACCTACGTCGAGTACAATTTTGCCCTTAAACCTATGTCAAATCAACAAATCCAACTGTTCTTAGTCAACGAAGTTGAAGTTGAGAACACACGTGTTACCTACGAATACTTTGATTATTGCAATGTAAGCTACCGTGTTTTAAGTCTTAACATGTTTTTCTCTTATAGGAATGCTTAAAAATGTTGCCTGATATATTGTTCTTAATAAACCTTTTCAAAATTACAGTTAGATATTGTATATTTTGTCAACATTAAATTAATATTCTAGTATCTATTTAAAGTATACTACTGGGAATATGTTCATAATATTAGGATTCAAACATGTTTTAACATGTTTATTTAAAAAAAAAAAGTTGTTAACAGCCCTGCATAATTATTTCACCCCAAAATGTAACATAAATTAAGTAGAACATTAATTTATTACAGTTTTACTTCTCTTACCTACGTATACATTGCCACCTTCGAATACCAAATGTCCACATTCTTCTATGTACTTAGGTTTTGGGCGCATGCTCAACAATCTAAATTTTACAGGGTCATTCCCCCTTGAGGTACATGAAAACAAATGTTCATTAAAATCATCTTGGTGAAAGTACACAAAGTGACTCAACCTCATGTTTCAAAGTATTGAGAGCCTGCAAATGCTACCTAACTGTGTGAATCTAAAATGTAAACAAAAAATGAGCACCTGGACAAATATGAACACTTTCTATCAGCATTAGCATCTTCTGAATACAATACAATCACAAATTTGAATGAAATATGTAAATAGGTGGAATAATCATCACTTAATGATAATATGGTACATGTACTTGTATTTGTAGGTAACATTGAGAAGTGTACCTTCAACTTCATCATTCCGCCACGTGGTCAATTGGAGAGATTAGTGATGGCACTTTTTCCATACAAGCTTGATATGGTGACTTTGAGTTGGGAAAAGAAATAAGAGATCGAAGCATTTTTAACTGGACCCTAAAAATCTAGCCGTGGACAATTTTCGTTGGATTCGACCATATATGTAAAACCGATGAATTAGAGCAAGTTCAATGTGTAGCGAATTGGGAGAAAGCCAAGGACAATGCATTCGATTCATGATTACAATTGTTACATAATAGTTGACACGTTTGTTGAAACAGAAACCTATAAACAAATCTACATAAAATAAGAGCAAAATCATGTTTGTACCATACAGGGATAAGGAGTTATTGTAAATTGAACGTAGAACTGGGAACATTTTCTATATTCCCCATAGAGATTGCATACAGCGCCACCGCCACCCCTGACTTTCGAAAGATAATCAATCATATCTCAGCCAAACAGTTATAGAAATACCTGATTTATTCACACAATGTAGCTAGATAAATAGGCTTTCAAATGACACCTAAACCATTATTATAGCTTTACCACATTTAGTTGATGAGTTAATAGAGAGAGATGGATGATTCGTCACCAAAACGCCGCCACTCTTTTTGGGTGGTGAGTTCAATACACATGGCCACATACCAACTGTATAAATGATTTTCATAAATATGTCAGTGTTATGCTAATTTGCCCATCAGGCTGGGCAAGGAGCAAATTGTAAATTAGATAGGAATTGTTAATCATTGATTGATCGAACACGTTGCACTGAAAAAAATATGATTATAATGTGAGTGTTATAAGCTATAAATGGCTGAAAACCGTACAGAATTGACCGAGATATGAGCAAAAGCGGGAAATCCAAAGCCTTTTCAGCCCGGCTTTTGAGACTATTTCTACGGGCCATGTTTGTTTTTCTCATGCGTACACTGTAACCATGCAGTCGCGCGTAGCACATAACGCGTCACAGTGCGCCATGCAAAATAAACGCGACCACGCACTACACCCACGCACCCCTACACACGCGGGCGGGCAAATATTAGAGAAATACGCTGAGCCACACGGGAGTTGGTTACGGTTTAGGCCTTGGGGTTGAGTTAATGCCACGGGGCGGGGGCGGAGACGGGACGGGACGGCAGGGCGGGCGGGGGGCGAGAACGGCGGCGGGTCATAAGGTAACGAAATAATGTGGATTCTGATAGAACAAAACATGATATGGTGAATCTAAATTACGTAACATGGTGTCAGATGTGGGATTTGATACTGTATGTGACACGCGGGCGCACAAATATTGGAGAAATACGCCGCGCTATGGGACTATTTCTACGGGCCATGTTTGTTTTTCTCTGCGTACACTGTAACCATGCAGTCGGCGCGTAGCACATAACGCGTCGCAGTGCGCCATGCAAAATAAATGCGCTCACGCACTACACCCACGCACCCTACACACGCGGGCGGGCAATTATTGGAGAAATACGCTGCGCCACACAGGGTTGGTTATGGTTTAGGCCTTGGGGTTGAGATAAGCCACGGGGCGGGGCGGAGACGGGGACGGCAGGGCGGGTGGGGGGGGGGGGGGGGTGGCAGCGGGTCATTAGGTAACGAAATAATGTGGTTTCTGATAAAACAAAACATGATATGGTGAATCTAAATTACGTAACATGGTGTCAAATGTGCGTTTTGATACTGTATGCGACACGCTGGCGGACAAATATTGGAGAAATACGCCGCGCTACGGGAGATGGTTAAGGTTAGACCTTGGCGTTGAGATAAGCCGCGGGGCGGGGAACTTTAGGCCTTGGGGTTGAGATATGCCACGGGCGGGGCGGGGTCGGTGACGAATGGGGGGGGGGGGGGGGGTGTAATGATTATGTGGTTTGGGAGGCAGGGGGTTAATGAATAAATGTGATGCTAAATTGCGTAACGGATATGCCACGGGCGGGGGCGGACGGGACTATTTCTACGGGCCATGTTTGTTTTTCTCATGCGTACACTGTAACCATGCAGTCGGCGCGAGTAGCACATAACGCGTCGCAATGCGCCATGCAAAATAAACGCGCACACGCACTACACCCACGCACCCTACACACGCGGGCGGACAAATATTGGAGAAATACGCTGTGCCACGGGAGTTGGTTACGGTTTAGGCCTTGGGGTTGCATACGCCACGGGGCGGGAGCGGTGACGGTTAGGGGTTGTGTGTAATGATACCCTTAGGGCCTAGCTTTAGGGTTATGTGGTTTGGGATGGGGTTAATAAAGAAATAAAGAAATGTATTATTATATTGCGTAACGATGGTGTCAGATGTGGGATTTGATACTGTATGTAACACGCGGCGGACACATATTGGAGAAATACGCCGCGCTACGGGAGATAGTTAAGGTTAGGCCTTGGCGTTGAGATAAGTAGCGGGGCGGGGAACTTTTGGCCTTGGGGTTGAGATATGCCACGGGGCGGGGCGGGCGGGGGCGGTGACGAATGGGGGTTATGTAATGATGTAATGTGGTGTGGGAGACAGGGGGTTAATGAAGAAATGTGATGCTAAATTGCGTAACGGATATGCCACGGGGTGGGGCGGGCGGGGCGGGGACAGGGCGGGGGGAGGGATGGGTGGGGTACGGGAGATGGTTAAGGTTTAGGCCTTGGAGTTGAAATATGCCACGGGGCGTGGGCGGGCGGGGGTCTTTTTCAATTTTTTTAATTGAAATATGAACACTTTTGAATTAGGCCTACTCAATACAAAACCTTTTGATTTAAAACAAAAATGGTTTAAATATTGTTCTACTCCTATGTGTTTCGTTATAGATTTTCCAACACTTTAAGTTGTTTAATTGTGTAGATGTTCTATCTGGTAGGCCCTACTCCCTAGCGGGAGAGCCCTCTAGTTTGTCTAAAGTGCCTTAAATTCTAAGTACATGGTGGTGCCCTGAAATAAGGGGCTTCGTTTTTGATACATTAAGAAAACACGAACTCGCGCCGGCCACGTGGTCCAGCAAAATTATATTTATTTTACGAGCACAAATAGACCAAAATGTCACTCAGAAGTGCTGTTTGAACATTCTTTGGGCAACACAATCATATCATGTACGTACTGTCATCGAGATAAATTGTAATACTGGTTTTCAACACATGTTGCGGGACATGTTGACAATATTACGTGTTACATATCGTCAGCCTGCTTCGATAATTGCCTAACTCACTTTTCAGCGAAATTGAGTTTTTTCCATAAATCATGACTTCATTACATAATGCACATGCTGTAAAAATATCTAAGTCGTTGACAAATCAAAAGTGTTGATAAATGCACAATTGCAATTCTGCCTAAGTCAGCATTGTGAGTTAGGCAGATTGTAATAATGATGTAAAATGTTTAAAATGGGTCATATTAACTCGTAAAATTAGGCCTATAACAAGCCATATTTCACTTCAAGGTATATCCCCACCTAATTATATCCAACAGGTACTGCTCCTGTTGGAATTCACCTAAGCCTACTATTCATGGTGCTATTCAACATATCGTCAGCCTGCTTCGATAACTGCCTAACTCACTTTTCCTATTTTTTGTTGTTTTCTCAAAACTAGAAAAAATGAGTTATGCAATTATCGAAGCAGGCTGACGATATTACATGGACAGGGATTATTACGATAGAATTGTTAAACATGTTGCTACAGCTTGTCAACAAGATATCATATTTTCTAATCGTTCCAGATTTCATGTCGGACGCATATTTACCAACAGCAAAATTCTTACCAGCCAGCCGGGCGTGTTTATTTTTGGAGGCAGGGCAACCGTGCCCACCTCCTTTAGGGGTAAGAAATGACCTAATGGGAAAACGACATCTTACGTGCGGTTTACATGTGACAATGAATCCCTTACGTTTTACCATGTCACAATACATAAAAACAGATCCTCTCTGTAATTGTAGCGTACACCTATCAACAACGAGAGTCTGTTAACCTTTTTCAATTTAAGGCTGTTTAGAGAGTGCTTAAACTGGTTGGATTACTTTTTGGAGGCAGGCTGAGGTTTTTAGGCGACATTTGTGATGTGATATGGCAACACTGCATGTCTTATCAAATATCATTTGTTTACACAGCTGCAGCTGCGATTAATTCATTGACTGTTAGGGCCAGCAATAATCACATCTTGACTGAGTGTGGGTAAGACGAAATGCTTTAAAAGATTAAATGTTTTTATTGTTTTAGGAAAGTTTAAATGCAAAATATGAAAAGAACGTGGCTTTATTGATATAGTTTCCTGTTTGAACGGTAGAAATCGGTTGGGTATTATTCAAGTTACCGAGTTCTGATTTTAAAAGATATTGAATTAATTATATATATATCGTGACCGTTTAGGTATATTTTGCGACGTTATTTGCTCACGATTTTGTCCCATGGAAATATTGTTGTACACATTCACTGTGCATCAAATATTCATTGGACTGTATTCAAATATTCATTTAAAAAGTGTATGGTTTAAATATTTTTGAGGTTAAACTGCCATGGTGTCTATTTACCTCATGCACAATGATTTAACTACAACATAGCAACACAAAATGTGGGACACCTTCAAATTTAGTGCAACTCTTATATTTTTGATTATTAGTACACCTTACAACTAACAAAATACCATTCATAGCAGTGATACTTTTGATGTATTTAAATTTCGTTCAAGACATCCAACCTCTACTGTAAATGAAAAAAATAGTGTTTCTATTGTTAGTGCTGCATGAATCCTTTTGCTTAATGTATTGATGAATGCAACACTTTTGTAAATTACATCCAAATAATGTCTCTTACGCTAATTGTTTTGATATTCATGTCGAACAATCTTCTATAACATGATTTAAAAAATTGATACTGATAATAACATGTTCATGTACACACATTTAACATATTGATGTATTTACATACAATCATAGTAAATGTGCGTATTTCTATTTAGCTTAGCACGTTCTGTATGTAAAACTTTTATTGTTTACATCCTTATGCATTATTTTAACAGTAACAATAAGTACATATTACTACAGTTGTTCATATAACTTTGGCTTTATTGACTTTACTGAACAAGTCGAAATTTTTGTTGAATTAGTTGTAGACAATCGTTAACAAACCACTTCATTTGATGTCCGAGTTACAGATTTAAACAATCATAATCAAAAATCATATTTGTGAGACAACATTTCAACTGTTCGTGCAACCAATCTGTTTTCAACCCTTAAACCCCCCCCCCCCCAAAAAAAAAAAAATTCAAGTATAATGCTCATTAGATATAAAAACTAGATATATATTTACACTTTTTGATCAGCAATGTAAATCTGAAGAAAATATACTTTCTTTAAAAACAAAATATGCTAATAAAAGCACATACTATACCTTTAAGCATATCAGAAAAAATACCTTTTAAAAGCTACCTCTTTGAATTTCTAGCCACCCAGTTCTCTTGGGGAATTGACAAACTTACAATTTCTCCATTAGACTGTCAGTCACCAAGTAACAGGTTATGACCAATTTATCTGTAGTAAAATGCCAACATGATCAACCAGCTCTAAGATGTAACATACTTGATTCCAAAAGCCTTTAATGTTTATACTTATCACATTGTCCTGACTTTTTATAGTATTATTAAGATTAGTTAGAGATATCCATTCATGTTATATTGATAAATAAAACTTATGGCATAACCACTTTTTGTGGTACCAATAGCACACTCTGTTGTCTGTTTCTTTTTAAAGGAATATTTATTAAAGTTATACGCTTGACTCAAAATTTTCCCGCCGCGGGCGTGCGGGCTTGTCGGCTTGTACTATGTACAGCCCTTAAGCCCTGGCTGAGTCAGAGTTACCAGTCTGATAAAACTACCAGCGTGTTCATCAACATGTAGAAACATAAGCTTTAAACGTCTAATTAATTATTGACTGAATGCATTATTTACCTTTAGTAGAGACAATGTCGTATCAGATAGTTTGTTTGCGTTTAGGCTAGAAATATCTCCGTCCCGTTTAATCCGGCCATTGTAACTGTCTTTGAAAAACACAGTAGCGACTAACTGAATTGGCTATGGTGTGTTGTACTTACACACATGCAAATTAGTCTATTAAAAATATGGGATTTGTTAGATAATCGACATTTTCGAAATGTTTTGATTTAAAAATTATGTTGTGACATCATTTGGTTGCTATGGAAACCTTGTCAAATAATGCATTTTCGGGGAAAAATAAATCTACATGGTTTATTTGTTACCGAATGGCACCAAAACTTTGCAACAACCGGACGTATTAAATTATCGTCATTTTCGATGGGTTTTGATTCAAAAATCATGTTTTGAAATATATTGGTTGCTAAGGATACCTTGTAAAATAATGCATTTTCGAGAAAAATAGGTCTACATGGTTTATTTTTTACCGATTGGCACCAAAACTTTGCAACAACCTGACGTGTTAGATGATCGTCATTTTCGATGTGTTTTGATTTTAAAATAATGTTTTGAAATCTATTGGTTGCTATGGAAACCTTGTAAAAAATGCATTTTTGGGAAAAAATAGGTCTACATGGTTTATTTATTACCGATTGGCGCCAAATCTTTACAACAATCTGACGTGTTAGATGATCGACATTTTCAATGTGTTTTGATTTGAAAATCATTTTTTGACATCATTTGGTTGCTATGGAAACCTTATAAAATAATGCATTTTCGGGGAAAAATAGGTCTACATGGTTTATTTTTTTTACCGATTGGCACCACAACTTTACAACAACCTGACGTGTAAGATGAACGACATTTTCGGTGTGTTTTGATTTGAAAATCATTTTTGACATAATTTCGTTGCTATGGAAACCTTATAAAATAATGCATTTTCAGGAAAATATATGTCTACATGGTTTATTTTTTACCGATTGGCACCACAACTTTACAACAACCTGAAGTGTAAGATGATCGACATTTTCGGTGTGTTTTGATTTGAAAATCATTTTTGACATCATTTGGTTGCTATGGAAACCTTATAAAATAATGCATTTTCGGGAAAATATAGGTCTACATGGTTTATTTTTTTACCGATTGGCACCACAACAAAACAACAACCTGACGTGTAAGATGATCGACATTTTCGGTGTGTTTTGATTTGAAAATCATTTTTGACATCATTTGGTTGCTATGGAAACCTTATAAAATAATGCATTTTCGGGAAATTATAGGTCTACATGGTTTATTTTTTACCGATTGGCACCACAACTTTGCAACAACCTGACGGGTTAGATGACAGACATTTTCGATACTACAATAGGAGAGCGTTTATATATACTTTGGTAGGGGGCTGGAAAATCATAGGGGGGTCAACAAAGTGTTGAAGGTGAAAAAAAATGGGGGTCCAAAAAGATTTGAAAACCTCTAAAGAGGGGGTCAAAATGTTTGAACACTCGTTAATGTTCAATTTTGGAGAGGGGGGGGGGGGGGCTTCATGCTTACCTATGCACAATATTTGTTCCTTGTTTTCAAAATTCTTACAATGTCGTGTCGGCATATGGGCAGTTCAGTAATTAGGTAAACCAAATTGAAAAAATGGATAAAAAAGGAAAATCGTCGAAATAACCCAATTACTGTGTATCACATCAAAGGTTGTAGTTAAATGATCTTATTTGGAATTTGACCTAAACATTCTCAGTTTGGCTGATTTTGAAGTGGTTGCGAACGTACAGGGTATGTTTTAGTAGAAATCACACCATGGTACAATTATTTCCATGAATGAACTAAGGCAAGCATTACAAATTCATACCATCAATACCGCAACAATAAACATGTGTTGTATATCATATAAAATAGTTTACTTAAAATGACCAAAATATTAAGAATTATACTTGTTGGATTAAATTTGGCACCTTCTGTTGCAGACTTACACTTCCCAAACGCTTTTACTTTTAAACACTCCGTGTAATACCTTGGCAATGTTGGAAACCAATGAAGTAAGTATTTTTTTAAAGCCAATGATTTACACTTAATGTTTAAAACTTAGTTTGTTCTGTATCTGTTTATGTTAATACATGGTCTCTTGAAGTGTTGCGGACGTACATCTGTGAATTATTTCACAGATATACGTCCGCAACATAAATATGTACGTCCGCAACGATAAACATTGGTCAATTTTAACTTAAAGATAAAGGTTCTGATAATTTTCTCTGTTTTTTTTCTTCAGGTTGGTCCCTCTTATTTTTATTTATGCTTTCTTTATTGAGGGTAATATGCACTGCTTTCTAAGCAGGCCCTCATTTCGATACATATATACATGTACAAATAACAAACGTTACAGTGTTTAAATATAATACAAATTATAATACAAATTATGATATTATTTATTATGCATACAGTGGAAATATAGGATTTGAATTGACCGAGTGACAACTTTTCTAAATAAATACGAATAGATGTGGTGATAAATTGTTCCACAGATGGCTAGATCTGAAAAGAAAAGTGCGCATACCAGAATTTGAGTTGATTTTAGGAATGATTAAAGTATTACTTGAATGATTCCTGGTAGTATGATTGTGATAGTTATGTACAAATTCAAAATTGGATGATAAATAGGTTGGACTTATATCTTTTAAACATTTGAATAAAATAATAAGTACTTGAATTTTCCACCTATCACTTAGTTTCGTCCAATGAAGTAAGTTCATCATATCATTTATTGGTGTTCTGATATCAGCAGATAATATTTTTCTGGCTTAACGGTTGTGTAAGACTTGAAGTCCGGCTTGATATGTATTTGAACAGTTGGACCATACTGGGCTGGCATAATCAAAATGAGGAATCACAAGAGCATTGGATAACATCACAAGAGTTGGATGTGGAAGAAAATGCTTTACACGACGATTAACATCGATTCTCTTGGAAACATTATTTGCTAAGTAATCTATATGTGATAACCAAGACATGGTACAATCAAATTTGATTTGACACCGAGATATTTAAATTCGCCAACCCTTTCAATTATAGCATCGTTATAGGTGAGTGAAATATCTAACCTATCTAACATGTGTCTGGTACCAAATAGCATAACGTTAGTCTTATTGATATTTAATGTAAGTTTGTTGGCCTTCAACCAATTAGCAACTCGATCAAGGTTTGTCAAAAAAGTTGAAAGTTCATCAGTACATTTTGATATAAATAGTAAAGTGGTGTCATCAGCATACATTGTAGTTTTACAATTTACAGCATTTGATAAACAATTTACAAATAAAATAAATAACAGAGGTCCTAATATTGAGCCTTGTGGAACACCAATATTTATATGCTCAAACTTTGAAAGATTAGAATTAACATTTACAGCCTGTGATCTATTACTGAGGTACGATTCAAAGCATAAAAGCTCAATACCATCAACACCATACCTTTTTGTATTGATCAATTAGCACTTTATGGTTGACATTATCAAATGCTTTCTTTAAATCAAGAAAAATGGCACCTGTGACATTATCCGTAATGGATAAACAAAACAATATCAGTTTTCATTACAGACCTGAACACTGCAGAGAATTTTGAATACGTCCGCGACGGAGGGTTTATATACCATATCTCATTAACCGAAATTGGTACATATCCACAGATGAAGGCCTAAAATTTCCAGATTCCTTATTTAATATATACCGTATGTTATATATATCGTGACAACTTTTGGCACAAAATGGTAAAAAAACAACCATTGAATTTAAATAACATCTTAGTTGTTTCCATGACAACCAATAAATATGTTTAAAACATTACAAAACGTTGGTAATCATACTAGTAAAGTGTTGGGAAATACACACCATTTAGACCTATGTTTCCCAAAATGATTATAGATGGTTTCCATGGCAACCAATGTTAAAACATGATTTAAAAAAAAATCAAAACACATCGAAAATGTGGATCATCAAACAAGTTAGGTTGTTGTAAAGTTTTTGGTGCAAATCGGTAAAAAATAAACCATTTAGACCTATTTTTCCCGAAAATCAATTATTTTACAAAGTTTCTATAGCAACTAAAAAATGTCAAAACTGGATGTTTAAATCAAAACACATCGAAAATATCGATCATCTAACAAGTCAGGTTGCTGCAAAGTGTTGGTGCCAGTCGGTAAAAAATAAACCATGTACACCTATTTTCCCGAAAATGCATTACTTTACAAGGTTTCCATGACAACCAATCAGTATCTACTTTTAAGTAGCATATTTTGGAATGATTCTGAAGAAAAAATAATTACATAACTATTTGTAGATTTTTGCCATGATAGCTTTATTACTTTTCGATTTACACAATTCTTAATCCACCCTTATTTTCAGGTAAATTACCTAAGGAACTCAAATTTACGAAACTCAAACATAGGACCAAAAAATAAAATAATAAAACAATTCTCACTCGGCGAAACAAAATGATTCAAACAATTCTGGGCCAGGACGTGTTCGCCACTTCAAGTCCATTCCATGTACACATGTTACGCACCATACCATGTCCTCACATCGGCTTGCCCAATACTGGTGGGTACACTCACATGCCCAGTACATGTCGCTGCATGTGCTGGTCCAGTACGGGGCTTGTGCTGGGCTTTGTAAATGCACCGGCACGCACCAGCCCAGTGCATGCCAACTATTGCTGAGTACACTCAAATACTACTTGTCCGAGAGGAAATGACCGATGATTGTCAGAATTAGTCAAAAGATTCCTCCTGTCCATGTTCATATAGGGTGCTTCTCCACTAACAGTGACATGTCACTAGGGGTCAATAGGGGTCATTGAACTATACAGGTGTAAAACTTAAGACATGCTATGATTTTGACCGGACTACTTTTGTTTTGTGCGCATCGATAAGCTAAGAAACAAATTCAATTTCAAGGTTGTGGTAAAAGGTTAAGAAAAGGTCTCTCTAGGGGTCAAAATGGAAATTTTCACTCCATATACTCTAAATACTACTAGTCCAAGAGGAACTGACTGATGATACTCAGAATTAGTCAAAAGATTTCATGGATCCATGTTCATATAGGGTGCTTCTCCACTAAAAGTGACATGTCAAACGGGGTCACTAGGGGTCATTGAACTATACAGGTGTAAAACTTAAGACATGCTCTGATTTTGACTGGACTACTTTTGTTTTGTGCGCATCGATAAGCTAAGAAACAAATTCAATTTCAAGTTTGTGGTCAAAGGTCAAGAAAAGGTCTCTAGGGGTCAAAATGGAAATTTTCACTCCATACACTCTTAATACTACTAGTCAAAGAGGAATTGACTGATGATACTCAGAATTGGTCAAAAGAGTTAAGGTTAAGAAAAGGTCTCTCTAGGGGTCAAAATGGAAATTTTCACTCCATATACTCTAAATACTACTAGTCCAAGAGGAACTGACTGATGATACTCAGAATTAGTCAAAAGATTTCATGGATCCATGTTCATATAGGGGGCTTCTCCACAAAAAGTGACATGTCAAACGGAGTCACTAGGGTCATTGAACTATACAGGTGTAAAACTGAAGACATGCACTAATTTTGACCGGACTACTTTTGTTTTGTGCGCATCGATAAGCCTTGAAAAAAAAGTCAATCAACCCTTTGGGGTCAAAGGTCAAGAAAAGGTCACTAAGGGTCAAAATGTAAATTTTCACTCCATTTACCCAAAATACTACCTAGCCAACATCCCAGCATCGCCCAGCTGGGGCCCACGTGGGCGATGCTGGGCGATGCTGGGCGATGCTGGGTTGTGCCGGGCACGGGTTTTTGCTGGGCTTGCCCAGCTGGGGCCCAGCTGGGCAATGCTGGGTTGTGCTGGGCAAAATGTGTGTGGTGCTATGACCGGTTTTTGCATGGCTTGCCCAGCTGGGGTCCAGCTGGGCAATGCTGGGTTGTGCGGGGCAAAAGTTGTGTTGTGCTATGACGGGTTTTGCTAGGCTTGCCCAGCTGGGTAATGCTGGGTTGTGCTGGGCAAAAGTTGTGCTGTGCTGTGACGGGTTTTTGCTGGGCAGCCCAGCAGAAACCCGTCAAGTGGGTTGTGCTGTGATGGGATTTACAGAGGCTATTCCTGAGACTTTCAGATGGTATTTCCTATGGAAAATTGCCAAGCTTAATTTAGGGAAACATACATTGTGACTGGCAACCTAGCAACCAACATAATAATATCGTCTCAATTTAAGCTTTTATTTGAGTACGTGCGAGAAAAATGTAAGTTAAAACAGGTTTGTTTTTATTATTTATCATCATATTTAACAGTTAACCCTAACCATCTAAAATGCCGCAAATGTGCACAGTAAAGTCTGTCTGTGCCAGCTGGCGTTGCACTTTTTCGATGAAATAATGGCCCCAGGCTACATAGTCGGGCCAATATACTGGCCCGAGTATGGTTGGCCCCCGTGGCGCACTGGTAGAGTGTTCGTCTGGCAACCGAGAGGTTGTGGGTTCGAGCCCCGGTGGCGGCGACACTCTTTTTGTCCACGTTTTTGTCGTTGAAAAAAAATTCTTCAAAATGTGACTTAGGAGGTTAGGGTTAACGGCTTTTTTTTTCTATTTTTTTTTCTTCAACATTTTCCATGTATGATTTTATTAACCCTAACCATCCTCAATGCCGCAAATGTGCACGGTAAAGTCTGTCTGTGCCTGCTGGCGTGGCACTTTTTCGATGAAATAATGGCCCCAGGCTACACAACCGAGAGGTTGTGGGTTCGAGCCCCGGTGTTTTCCCGCGTTTTTGTCGTTGAAAAAAAATTCTTCAAAATGTGACTTAGGATAGATATACCGGGTATTTTTAATATAGACGGTCCTTTTTTCTTCAAAAGCTGGGCTGGGCAAATAATAATAATATTAATAAGCCTAGCTCTATAATTATAGGGGACTCCTCAATATTTATTTTTGTAGTGTTGAACTGTCTCACATTTAAAGAGGCGTTACCCAATTATATGGTCCACAAACCTGCAATTTAGTCAACATTCTAGGAATGTATTCCTTTAAAATTAATATTGACTTCTTTTTTTCATAGAATGAAAGGCCTAGCCTATCCTACCATAAAACCTTAAAAATGTCTGAACTGAAATGTTGAACCCATTTGAAATAGACATAGGCCTATAATGATTTCATAACATGGGGAAAAGGGCCAAATTAAAGGGATAGCATAAATAGTATACCAGTTTTTTTTTATTTTAATGAATTCACCTAGGCCACATACTTGAAAGGGCCTTCGCCAAATGATTTCAAGTTTCCTGGTAAAACCGTCCTCGCCCAAAATTGTAAATGGCAAGATATTTAATATATTGTTATTATGTTTTAACTATGTATAGAATATAGATGAATGAAAAAGAAAAGATTTTTTAAAAATTATTTTATATCTTTTCCTTATAAATTCACAGTTTACATGTAGGCTAGGCCTAATAACAAATTGGTAGGCTGATCTACACTACACTGAGGCTGACTAAACTAATTCAATGTCTCAATCCAAGCCTCACGCGTGCAAAATGTGCAGTGTAATGACAATTTGACATAGGCCTACTGCATTCCAATTCTATAATATTTGAAGTGCTACATTTTCTGTTTTCTTTGTAAAATGATGAAGTCGGATTATTCTTCAAATACATTGGTGTTAAAAATGCTCGCCAAATTATTCAGAACTTACATTTTTGGTGGTAATGGCAGGCACAGACAGACTTTACCGTGCACATTTGCGGCATTGAGGATGGTTAGGGTTAATAAAATCATACATGGAAAATGTTGAAGAAAAAAAAATAGGAAGAAAAAAATCGGTTAACCCTAACCTCCTAAGTCACATTTTGAAGAATTTTTTTTTAACGACAAAAACGCGGACAAAAAGAGTGTCGCCGCCACCGGGGCTCGAACCCACAACCTCTCGGTTGCCAGACGAACACTCTACCAGTGCGCCACGGGGGCCAACCATACTCGGGCCAGTATATTGGCCCGACTATGTAGCCTGGGGCCATTATTTCATCGAAAAAGTGCAACGCCAGCTGGCACAGACAGACTTTACTGTGCACATTTGCGGCATTTTAGATGGTTAGGGTTAACTGTTAAATATGATGATAAATAATAAAAACAAACCTGTTTTAACTTACATTTTTCTCGCACGTACTCAAATAAAAGCTTAAATTGAGACGATAATATTATGTTGGTTGCTAGGTTGCCAGTCAATGTATGTTTCCCTAAATTAAGCTTGGCAAATTTCCATAGGAAATACCATCTGAAAGTCTCAGGAATAGCCTCTGTAAATCCCATCACAGCACAACCCACTTGACGGGTTTCTGCTGGGCTGCCCAGCAAAAACCCGTCACAGCACAGCACAACTTTTGCCCAGCACAACCCAGCATTACCCAGCTGGGCAAGCCTAGCAAAACCCGTCATAGCACAACACAACTCTTGCTCAGCACAACCCAGCATTGCCCACGTGGGCCCCAGCTGGGCGATGCTGGGATGTTGGCTAGGTAGTATTTTGGGTAAATGGAGTGAAAATTTACATGTTGACTCTTAGTGACCTTTTCTTGACCTTTGACCCCAAAAGGTTGATTGACTTTTTTTTCAAGGCTTATCGATGCGCACAAAACAAAAGTAGTCAATGACCCTAGTGACCCCGTTTGACATGTCACTTTTAGTGGAGAAGCCCCCTATATGAACATGGATCCATGAACTCTTTTGACCAATTCTGAGTATCATCAGTCAATTCCTCTTTGACTAGTAGTATTTAGAGTGTATGGAGTGAAAATTGAATTTGTTAGATAGGTTAGATATTTCACTCACCTATAACGATGCTATAATTGAAAGGGTTGGCGAATTTAAGTATCTCGGTGTCAAATCAAAAATTGATTGTACCATGTCTTGGTTATCACATATAGATTACTTAGCAAAATAATGTTTCCAAGAGAATCGGTGTTAATCGTCGTGTAAAGCATTTTCTTCCACATCCAACTCTTGTGATGTTATCCAATGCTCTTGTGATTCCTCATTTTGATTATGCCAGCCCAGTATGGTCCAACTGTTCAAATACATATCAAGCCGGACTTCAAGTCTTACACAACCGTTAAGCCAGAAAAATATTATCTGCTGATATCAGAACACCAATAAATGATATGATGAACTTACTTCATTGGACGAAACTAAGTGATAGGTGGATAATTCAAGTACTTATTATTTTATTCAAAAGTTTAAAAGATATAAGTCCAACCTATTTATCATCCAATTTTGAATTTGTACATAACTATCACAATCATACTACCAGGAATCATTCAAGTAATACTTTAATCATTCCTAAAATCAACTCAAATTCTGGTATGCGCACTTTTCTTTTCAGATCTAGCCATCTGTGGAACAATTTATCTACACATCTATTCGTATTTATTTAGAAAAGTTGTCACTCGGTCAATTCAAATCCTATATTTCCACTGTATGCATAATAAATAATATCATAATTTGTATTATAATTTGTATTATATTTAAACACTGTAACGTTTGTTATTTGTACATGTTTATATGTATCGAAATGAGGGCCTGCTTAGAAAGCAGTGCATATTACCCTCAATAAAGAAAGCATAAATAAAAATAAGAGGGACCAACCTGAAGAAAAAAAACAGAGAAAATTATCAGAACCTTTATCTTTAAGTTAAAATTGACCAATGTTTATCGTTGCGGACGTACATATTTATGTTGCGGACGTATATCTGTGAAATAATTCACAGATGTACGTCCGCAACACTTCAAGAGACCATGTATTAACATAAACAGATACAGAACAAACTAAGTTTTAAACATTAAGTATAAATCATTGGCTTTAAAAAAATACTTACTTCATTGGTTTCCAACATTGCCAAGGTATTACACGGAGTGTTTAAAAGTAAAAGCGTTTGGGAAGTGTAAGTCTGCAACAGAAGGTGCCAAATTTAATCCAACAAGTATAATTCTTAATATTTTGGTCATTTTAAGTAAACTATTTTATATGATATACAACACATGTTTATTGTTGCGGTATTGATGGTATCAATTTGTAATGCTTGCCTTAGTTCATTCATGGAAATAATTGTACCATGGTGTGATTTCTACTAAAACATACCCTGTACGTTCGCAACCACTTCAAAATCAGCCAAACCGAGAATGTTTAGGTCAAATTCCAAATAAGATCATTTAACTACAACCTTTGATGTGATACACAGTAATTGGGTTATTTCGACGATTTTCCTTTTTTTTCTTCCATTTTTTCAATTTGGTTTACCTAATTACGGAACTGCCCATATAAGACCAAAACAAAGTATGTTAACATGTACATTGTATGAACATATTATATGATATTATGCACTGCGTTTCTAATCAAATAAATATGAAAATCGAAGAGAGGAACACAGTTTCAGTATTGAATGCGTCAGGGAAACGATGTTAGATTTTAAACACTATGTACACACAAAATGGAAAGTGTAAACATGATCAAGATTTGTATAGCTTTGTACCCAGCTTAGCGCCGATACACTGTTAAAACGCAGTTAACAATAAACAACAAAAGTTAACCAATGCATCGCTCAACGTTGTTCAAATTTTTAAACAATGTTGCTCAACATTTAATTAATATGTTTAAAATGTGAGCAATTGTGTTTTGTTGTTTAAAATGTTAAACAAAGTTGAGCGATTCACTATGTTAACTTGGGTTGTTTAAAATGTTTAAACAGCACTTTAACAGTGTATTTATGGTGGATTCAACAGTTATCAACTAATCACGCCCCCCCCCCTTGAATTTCACTGAAGTAAATCCCAGTGTTCATGGGCTTGCCCAGCTGGGCCCCGTGATTTGCCCGTAATTTACCCAGCTGGGCTAGCCCGCGAACATTTCCCCCAGCATCGCCTAGCTGGGTCCCAGCTGGGTCCCAACTAGGCGATGCTGGGCGATGCTGGGCGATGCTGGGCGATGCTGGGCGATGCTGGGCGATGCTGGGCGATGCTGGGCGATGCTGGGCGATGCTGGGCGATGCTGGGCGATGCTGGGCGATGCTCGGCTTGCCCAGCTGAGCCCCGTGATTTACTCCAGCTGGGATTTCGTGGGCTGAAGCCGGGCAAATCACGGGCGTTACAAATCTGCCCAGAATCCCCCAGCTGGGGCCCGCGACAATTGTCCGGGAGAAAATGAATGATTGTCAGAATTGGTCAAACGATTCATCGTATCAATGTTCATATAGGGTGCTCCTCCACTAAAAAGTGACATGTCACACGAGGTCACTAGAGGTCATTGAACTATACATGTGTAAATCTGAAGACATGCTCTGATTTTGACCGGACTACTTTTATCCTGTGCGCATTGATAAGCTAAGAAAAAAAGTCAAACACAAGTTTGGGGTCAAAGGTCAATGAAAGGTCACTAGGGGTCAAAATGTAAAGTTTCACTCCATACCCTTGCATTGGTCAAAAGAATCCTTGGATCCATGTACATATAGGTTGTTCAGCGATTAAAATTGACATGTCATATGGGGTCACTAGGGTCATTGTTGGTCAAAGGTCATGAATAGGTTACCATCGGTCACTATTGACTTTTAATAACTTCAATGCGCGACTAATATTCGTCGTCTGAGACGACACCTCAGTTCAAGTTATTTCGTCTTCTGTCATGGGACCTATAGCTCCGTAACCCTTCAGCCGATTTTGACCATATTTGATCATAAGAACCCTTATGTGCACCACTACACAGGTTGTAAAGCATAAGGGGTCAAAGGTCACACAAGGGTCACTAGGGGTCAAAACGCGTTTGCAATTTTTTGAAATGACCTAGGATCGTCAGAATTAGTCAACATATTTCTTTTGACCGTACGCATATATAATAGTTGGGTTTATTAAAATCAAAAAATATTTGGGATCACTAGGTCAAAATGTAAATTTTCAATTCTCGCACTAAAAATTCTATTTTTTCGGAAGGAAATGACCCATGATTATCAGAATTGGTCAAACGATTCCTGGGACCCATGTTCATATAGGATGTTCAGCGATTAAAGGTGACATGTTATATGGGGTCACTAGAGATCATTGACCTAAACAAGGGTAAAATGTAAGACATGCTCCGATTTTGACCGGTCATGTTTCATTTTGTAGGTATTTATGAGACAAGAAAAAAAGTCAATCATTATCTTGGGGTCAAAGGTCAACAAAGGGTCACTATAGGTCAAAATGTCGGATGAGGTAAACCTACATTTTGATACTCTGACTTGACAATTGTCTGCCATTTGATCCGTCTGTCATATGATAAAAAGGTCAAAGGTCAACGCGCCCTCGACTAATATCCGTGATCTATGATCACAATCTATGCCTAGTTATATTTGTGATTGTGTTGTTCCACTTAACCGCCTAACTGTTACCAATACAAATATAGAAACCAATAGCTCCCATAAGATTTGACATTATGACCCTTTTACTTCCTGTAGTATGATATGCCCTTAACTTTATCCCAAACAAATCACTCCACACATAATTATTAGAAGCTCATACAGGCTGTATAAGGGTGTCCCACAAAGATTTATACCCAGTTTGAAAATTAATAACAATGTAAAAACAGCATTGCAGTCCAAGTCTAAATGCCAGCGATATGCTCTGTTAATTTCATCAACTATCTTTATCCACTCCGATATGGCATGACATTATAGAGAAAATCGGTGAAACCAGATTTTCACTTTCAGCGTATTTCAATTGATAAAGCTCACACCAAACTTCAACACGGCTACTTAAGAAAGTATAATACAAATCGCTCAAGCAGAACAATTCCCTCGACCCATTAAATATTGCTTCATTAAACATCAACAGTTGATATATTAATGTCTGTGTGCGCTGACTGTGGCAGCACCTCCCTCATCAACTCTCACCACTGATGAGTTTTACTCTGGTTTTTCATACATCATATTGGTATATTTGCTACTGATTGTCAACCTATACCCATGGACACATTTGAGCAAGTTTGGAGGAATTTACTTGTGGATTTGCTTCAATTTTGTGGATTTTTGTACCAATTTTGATCACACTGAGTATGGCAAGTACAAATCAAGTTACTACTACCACAGTAATACACAGACACAGAACTGGATCAATCATCTTCATGTACCAATTGATAACACTTTTAACTTGTGCTACACTGCTTTCACAAACAGTTGAGCTTGACCGCTCATCCGCAGTTAATAATATTGATTGTAACTCAAATATTGGAATGCAGAGTACCCCTTAATGTTAAATTATCTCCAGATCAATGGTCATGCATCAAGTCACTTGGACTGTGTGCCAAACCTCCAACCAGGAGGGGTAGGAGAGGGGGGAACGGCACCCTAAACTTATCATTCGTACAGATGATCACTATGCGGAGACACAGGCTAGTAGTATAAAGCCGGGATATGGGGGAGCCCAATTGGGCTCCCCCATAGGATTTTGGGCTACAGCCCAATTGGGCTCCCCCATAGGATTTTGGGCTACAGCCCAATTGGGCTCCTCCATAGGATTTTGGGCTACATGGTGATTGTAGCCCAATTGGGTTCATCCATAGGTTTTAGAGTAAATTGGGCTACTAGCATTGAATCATTGATTCCTTATTGAGTTTACGATAATTTATTTGAATAGGAATCGATAGTATACTTTATACCCCAACAACAACAACAACAACATTAATCAAATTTACTATAAAGATAGGATTTATTTGGTTCACAAAGTTCACGCTTGGTACAGTAATCAAAGAGGAGAAGTCAAATACTTGTCAGAGAATGGCTGTAAACGGGAATTCAAATGGTAATTGTGAAGCGTCTACGAAATCGCGATTTGGCTACCATTGGGCTTCATCCATAGGGATTTGGGGTTCATTGGGTTTAATATTGGGCATCATCCATAGGGTATGGGGTGGAAATTGGGTTACACATATTGTATTGGATGTTCCTAGTATAGTGTTTACGATAAATTGATTCGTTTTAGGGGGTATTGTTACGTGTATGGATTCTAGTATGGATCGTGAGGTCCCAAACAAGATTTATCAATAACAACAACATGTATTGATCACAGTGGGATGAAGAGGTTATACGATTAGATGTCAATAGGGAGTATGGATTTTAATAAGGAATTTTGTCAAAAAAAGATTTGTCAATAGCATTGATATCTTTAGAAACATTGATATTTACCGCAATTACACCAATGTTATGAACCAAAATATTTATCGTAGTTTCCGACCTACATTTTATTATAAAAGCCCAAAGAAAAATACATTTTTAGTCACACTACCTCTGGGCAAACCCTTAACATCGAGATTTAAAAAGTATGCTCTCTTCAAGCGCAGTGGGAAAAATGAACGAAGACTTATGCCAGTTATTACGTTATATTTACGCGGAGCAATTTATGCTAGCTTTACAAACTTGACCGGTTTTGACTAAATGTTTAGGGTGTAAAATCGATCACCCTTCTCAGTGGCAGCATTCGTGCATAGATCCAGACAGTCATCTGGCTTGGATAAGGGTCGGCTAAAAGCAATTTTTGCAGAGGCTGCCTTGAATTTGGGGTTAGACTATAGACGCATCAACCTAGGAAGATACCCTTCAAAAATATCAGGCCTGTTGGGAAGCGACGGATTTCCGAGATATCGATCGGAGTTTGAATATTGAGAGATACTACGCAAGTGCAGCAGCGACGGCAACCTCCAATATCGATTCACTGGAGAGAAGATTTACCAGAGTATAAGGAATCAAATTCTCAGATTAACAAGCTGTGTATCGACATTAAAAATCATGGAAGTTAACATATCGTTACATAGTTCTACAGATGAGGATGTACTAAGTATGGAGAAATATGAATTGCGCTTATTGCTGTGTTACATTACGCGGAACAGCTAATGTCCACGATCAGATTGGTCGCAGCAGCTAATGGTTGTCATTTGGAAAACTACCCTACAGAGGTAAACCTAGAACTAGATGCATCGATGGCTAGTTTGTACATCGTCGCTATAAATCAATTGAACACCGTCCCCCTCTGTGACATTTTCAAAGAGGCATCCAAGAACCTGATGTTAGATTACAAGAATATAAACTTTGAACAGACTCTGTTACAGATACGTAGTTGTTGGGAAGACACTAGTCGTCGAGATGTCGAGCGGATGTTAAGGGCAGTGTCAACCCGGCACTTGTTTCCAAAAATTGAATTTCATATTTCTCTATTATTTTATACTTTTATATGTATTCTATCATTACCATCATAAGTTACTAATCGGAAGCGATTATTTCCCGTTATTTTGGGTGATTTAAAATTGTTGTTTTGGTAAGTTTGAGCCAGGAAAAGGCGCATGGTTATTTGGCGGGAATTTAAGCGGAGTTCCGCGCTTTTCAAATGCTGCGACAGCTGTTCGATCATTGCGTCGCGCGCTGAAACTTCCCGCGCGTAATACTAGACGCGCCGCTTAATATCCGCGACGTAGACGCGAACAACAAAAGAGCGCAAAACAATGTCTAAAAATGTAAACAAAGGCCAATCTTACGATCATTTAAATTTCAGGTTTCTTCCAATTTCTTCACATTGTGACAATATAAATTTAATCTGATAGTTTATTATGATTGTTCATAATAGTATACTCGCTTTTTAGGTCACACGCCCCTGTATTCCGTGAACATTTAGCTTTAAATGGTGGAAAATGTCAATATTTTGACTAAATCGCTGTTTTCTAGAAGTTCAAATTTGAAGGAATTTTACGATTTCTCAGACAGCATAACTAAAAAGATATCAAACTATCAGGTAAGATTTTACTACCATTGTGTAGAGGACTTTCAGCGCTAGGAGGCAATTTTTTATTTTTTTCGATTATGGATTTTAAACTCGAGATATGCATCCAAAAAGTGCCAAAAATGTGATTTTTGAGATAAAATCTCATTGTTGGCACTTTTTGGTCAATATTTTCAAAACTAAAAATTTGTAAGCAAAAAAAATAAAAACTGCTTCCTAGATAATTGACTTTAGATGATTTTGGTGAAATATTGAAATTTGTAATCAAAAACTGATTTTGTTAGGTTGTCTGAAAAATTTTGGCGCCAAAAAAGTGATTTTTGGGCAAAAATGTAGAAATCACTTTTTTGGGGGAAATTTTAATATCAAATATAGATTCTCCGACTCATTTCATTTGAAAAATTGTATACTTTTATGTACATTACATTATTAGTTTAAAAGTTACAGTGCTTGATAAATTTCATATATTTAGGGTTGACACTTCCCTTAATGGTGCCCCTGGTCTATATACAAGCAATGATCACTGCTTTAAAAAAAAGTTTCTACAGTAATCTTAACGTCTTTTGGTACCGGCCTTTGTGTTACAAAAAAGAACAATGAATGAACGATACAAAAGTCTTATTTTAGCGGTTAAAGTTCATGTAATTTAATTTTCATATAGTTTTGCTGATTATGATTAATAAATAATGAAATAATGAAATACAGATGTGTACCCATATTTTTTTCTTTCACTTTGTCTAATCGTACATAGTGTAAACTTTCATTATAGGTATAGCCTTACTTTGACACACATAAACAGACCCACTTGATATCATTTGAAATGTATGGATTATAAGTGTGGATCAAGAAAAGAGTAATTCAATAACTCAAGGAAGATACTTAACTTTTGTAAACAAAAAAGGGAATTCACTAATAACAGAAAGAAAAAGAAGAAAAAAATACCGATCTCATTTCTCCCTTAAAGCAATAAATAGATGTTTATGCATGGTCATGTTTTGTTTTGTTTTGTTTTTAACCTGGGCTACATTTGTGTTACATTGATCTATTTCAGGAAATATACCTCCTTTCACAGTTTCAGTAGAATGTATCAAGATACATCTAAAGGGTATGAAACCATTGGAAAGCTTATAATCTAAGGATTGTCTAGAAATCAAATACACAGGATTATACAGGGTGTAACAATTAAAATTGTATACAAAATAATGATTGACTTTTTTCTTCTTCCCTTATCTAAATGCAGGACCTATTCAAAGGCATGTTTTTGTTGTAAATTTGTTAGGAAATAAATACAAGGTTGTCTAAATACGCAATTTTAAATACTGGAAAAAATAACTTAATTATGCAAATACAAATTAGGACTATTGTTTTTACATCAAAATCATAACCTTGATATCTCCTTTCCAGTTTTCCTTAAAGTAAAAAAAAATGACCTTGCAATCTCTAGATCTCGACCAACCATCTAGACTGGCAATGTTGTCCCTATTAATTGTGACTTTCCATATTTCCGCAACCTTGGTCTCACTTATGTTTGTTACATATTACTGAAATGTGCTAATAAAACTTATTCCTTAGATTACACGCCAATCTGGATGATTAAAGAGATCATCGACATTGTTACGCCATACATCACTAGTATTGTAAACACATCTCTGACAACTGGTGTCTTCCCAGACAAATTAAAAAGTGCCATTGTTACGCCAATCATTAAGAAGGCCTCTTTGGACTGTAATGATCTAAAGAATTACAGACTTGTCTCTAATATAACATACACCCTGTAAAAAGTGCACGTAACCTCGGAGTAATTTTCGAGAGTGATCTTAAAATGAATGCCTATGTAAATAATATTTGTCGTTCAGCTTCGTTTGCTCTATACAAGATTGGTCGTATTCGGAATTTTCTCAATCAAAAATCTACGGAAATACTTATTCATGCTTTTATCACGAGTCGCCTTGATCAATGTAACAGCCTCCTTTATGGTCTTCCGAGCTCACACATTGCAAAATTACAGAGAATACAAAACTCTGCTGCGAGGCTTGTTACACGCACTCGTTATTATGATCACCTTGGTATTCATCACATTACACCAATACTTCAGAAGCTTCATTGGTTGCCGGTATCATACCGTATTATGTACAAAATCATTGTTTTAACATACAAATGCATCCATAATTTGGCACCGGTTTATCTTCAAGAACTCATACATGAATACGAACCATCTCGAAATTTACGATCGGCTTCAAAACAACAACTTATCAGTGCCTCTGTGTCAACTTTAACCTATGGTCATCGTTCATTTCGTTATGCTTCAGCTGAACTTTGGAATCAACTTCCGCTTCACATCAAGAACTGTAAAACTCTTAGCCATTTCAAATCGTCTCTTAAGACACACTTATTCACAATTGCTTTTGATGATTGATTACCCTTTTTACAATGTTTTTTGCATGTTCATCCACATATTGTATTATTCTTATATTGTAAAGTAATTTCAGTGTTGTTATGTTATCTGTTAAGCGCTTTGAGACTTCGGTGGGAGGCGCTTTAAAAGCACCGTTTTATTATTATTATTATTATAAACTTTCTGGGCAAAGTGATTGAGAGAGCAGCTATTACTCAGGTAAATGAGCACATGGCTAGAAATGATCTTAACGAAGTGTTTCAGTCAGCGTACAAAGCTAACAGCACTGAAACTGCGTTGCTCAGGGTAAACAATGACATTGACAAAGCCTTAGATAGTAACAAAGCTGTTCTCTTAGTCATGCTTGACTTGTCTGCTGCCTTTGATATAATGGCATCCTTATTTACCGATCGTAGTTTTCGTGTATGTGTTGATAGTCATATGTCTAATGTTTTATATCTTAATTGTGGGGTTCCGCAGGGTTCAATTATTGGTCCCAAGGCCTTAACCATGTATACCCAGGAAGTTTCCGCCATCATTCGCCGCCACAAATTACAGTTCCATATATATGCCGACGACACACAACTTTATCTAACGTTCAATCCCAAAATTCCAGGTGACTGTGCCTGTGCTTGCTTAGGCTTGCATAAACGAAATTCATTCTTGGATGACTGCAAATATGCTTAAGCTCAATGAAACCAAGACTGAGTTCTTTATTGCTAGCACTCGGATGAACCTGTCTAGATTACGCGACACTACTCTTATTGTTGGTTCGGAAGAAATATCCACATCCTCTGCAAATAAAAACTTGGGTGTCACCTTTGATTCTTCCATGACCATGTCATCTTATGTCACTGCTATTTGTCGCTATTTGTTATGGAACATATCCAGAATACGTAGATTTATTGACACTGATATTTGTAATCACACTATGCGTGCCCTTGTTCTTTCAAAACTTGATTATGGCAATTCCCTTCTTCTGGATGTAGTAGTGCTGACAAGTCTCGCTTGCAGCGGCTTCAAAACAAGGCTGCGCGCATCATTTTTAAAGTCAACAGACATCACTCATCTGCTCCACTACTTCATTCTCTGCACTAGCTACCAGTTGATAAATGAATCAAGCTCAAAACCCTTCTGTATGTCTATAAATCCATTACTGGTTCAGTCCCCATATACATATCTGAGTATATTTCCATCTATGTTCCATCTAGACAAGGTCTACGATCTGCCATAGACAAAACCCGTCTTGTTGTACCAGCCAGCCATAAACGCATTGGAGCTAACTCATTTGCTGTGGCTGGCACAACACTATGGAATAACACACCATCCACCTTGAGATCCAGCAACAGTATTATAACCTTCAAAAATAATATCAAGACTCATTTGTTTAGTAACTGATTGTCTGTGCATTTATGACTTTCTCATTCTTTCCATTCACTTTTGTATGATGCCAGGGGTAAATTCTATTGTTTATATGTTTTATCTTTTGTTAAGCTTTGATCATTTTTGGAACAGCGCTATATAAGCAACGCTATTATTATTATTAAATATTGCTTCATTAAACATCAACAGTTGATATATTAATGTTGTAGTGCAATTCAAAAGAGGGTAGAGAAAATTACCTGTATATAATTTACATTTTTGCCAATCATGGTCAATTATTGTTATGAGTTTCAAAAAAGGTAATTTTGACAAAACTTGGAATTTACGATTTTTACAAAAGAGTCCATATTTTCTGTCAGAAATGTAACCCCCGCTAAGCAAGGTTTGTGTTTTTATAACTCTTCTTGTTTAGGCTGGTCAGGAAGTGCTGCATATATATAGGAACTAGGTAGGTAGGAACTACAAAATGTGTAACTCTAACATTTACAAAAGGACATAAATCAGTTGTAAAAGTGGTCCTAGTGGGAATCGAACCATGGTCCTCTGCATTGAAAGGCATATAACTCAACCACTAGACTTGCGAGGGGTGAATTGGACAGGAAATGTTTTGAATCCTTCTTATTATTACGGAATAAACCAATACTACACTCGAAATGTGAGAGAGTGAAAAATTACTCTAAATTTCGAGTGAATATGATTTAACTCTAATCGAGTGGGTTTTCTGAAAGAGCGATAAAACGTTCCAGCTATTCACTCTTACATCAGAGTGATGTCCGCTAGCTACAGAGTGGCACGAAAACACCGCTCTTTTATAGAGTGAACACTATGGCTCGTGTGCCGAGTGGCTAATAACCCGTTATCGCTCTTTTGGAGTGAACTATTAGCCAATCAGGAACCCTGGAAATCGTACAAAGATGGCGGACAATATCGTTTCTGCGTGTGATGACCGTGGAATGCTAAAACAAAGAGGATTTGTTGAAGAAATAGACGAAATATTTAACGGTGAGTATATTGTATGTGTATGTCATATCTCATAGCGTCGTAAAGACACTAAATCTAGAGAGCCAACATGGATGCACTATATAGCAAATGGTGATGAAGACACACAGTCATGTAAACAGGCCGAACACATAGCGCTGCCATGTCGTCTGCCAATACAAGCTTAGCACTTTTTCACTCTAAGCCGTGCGCTGTCGTCTTTTTGGTATGTATATATATGCTATCAATTATGACCTACGCATAAAATGTACTCACCGCTAAATAATGTCGACTATTTCTTCACCAAATCCACTTTGTTTTAGGCTATAATAATAATAATAATAATAAAACGGTGCTTCTAAAGCGCCTCCCACCGAAGTCTCAAAGCGCTTAACAGATAACATAACAACACTGAAATTACATTACAATATAAGAATAATACAATATGTGGATGAACATGCAAAAAACATTGTAAACAGGGTAATCAATCATCAAAAGCAATTGTGAATAAGTGTGTCTTAAGAGACGATTTGAAATGGCTAAGAGTTTTACAGTTCTTGATGTGAAGCGGAAGTTGATTCCAAAGTTCAGCTGAAGCATAACGAAATGAACGATGACCATAGGTTAAAGTTGACACAGAGGCACTGATAAGTTGTTGTTTTGAAGCCGATCGTAAATTTCGAGATGGTTCGTATTCATGTATGAGTTCTTGAAGATAAACCGGTGCCAAATTATGGATGCATTTGTATGTTAAAACAATGATTTTGTACATAATACGGTATGATACCGGCAACCAATGAAGCTTCTGAAGTACTGGTGTAATGTGATGAATACCAAGGTGATCATAATAACGAGTGCGTGTAACAAGCCTCGCAGCAGAGTTTTGTATTCTCTGTAATTTTGCAATGTGTGAGTTCGGAAGACCATAAAGGAGGCTGTTACATTGATCAAGGCTATAAACATGATAAATGTAAAAGAGTGAAAGACAGCTTATAAAGGAGTGATTTTTTGAGATGGAATGACCACTCGTCTAGAGTGAAGTTCTTTCTCCCAGAAGAGTGCATTTCACTCAAAACGATTGGTCACTCAGTTGGCTCTCTGTAAGAGTGACATTTCACTCTTTTTGAGTGGTTTTTCACTCTTTAACAATAAGAGTGTAGTGTCTCGGGAACGCATGTATTTTAAATGGATATCCCTAACATGTGTAGGTCTGTATTCTGTATACATGTGGAACTACAGAAAAATTCCGATCTTTCCACAGAAACTGTATATTTTATGTGAATATTTGAAGCAGATAATCTTGCTTATGAACGATGAATGCTATATATTGAAGTCTATGTTGTCAACCAATTATTACAATGTTTTAAACGGTTATTACGGTTATTACAATGTTTAAAACTGTTCACAAATAGGCTTGAGGCGTGCTCAGCTTATGTATACACGTAGCCATTGAATACAACGAATATACTGTCCGTGTGTAAAACTTAAAGACAAATGGGTCAACAATTAAAAACAAAGAAAGAAAGAAATCCCATAAAAGCACCAATAAACAGTTAAACTTGCAAAAAGCTAAAGCATTATGTTCGTTTATTGGTTACATGTTAAGCAACTATTGAAACAGGCAAGGCCAATAATTAAAAGAGGGAATACGTAACCACACGAGATTAAAATTGATTAACATTGTTTATTTTTTTAATTGGCGAATAAGAGGGTGTATGTGTATTATGTATATGTATTGGATTGGCTGTATTATGTATTGGCTGTGGACCTGCCCTGCCCCGTGGTGGGGCAAGTTAGCATTTTTAGACACCCGTCTTTCTCCTTTATATTGTTGGTATCTAAAAAGTTTGTAAATCTAAGATAATTTAAGATGAAATTGAAAACGTCCAATGAGTTGTTACACCAAAAGAACATATTTTACTGAATGTATTGATACACACAATTTGTTAACAATTTGAACAAGCGGTTTTTTTTAAAATAAATTTTGCTTAGGGAATTTTAAAAGACAATATTAGACTGCTATTTCACCATTTACATTAACATCAATTCGGATGAGCAGACGTTTTATGGTTCATATTGTCTCGTAATGCTGCATTGATTTCCTGTCAAATGGGTTGAACTGGTTTATGATATATCCCCTCGATCACGTGTGATTTCAAAACCAATTTAACAATGTTGATTATTTATTCACAATTGAATATTGGAGATTTCAAGGCTTCCAGAATGTATAAACATGATTGCAATCCATGGTGAGAAAATGAAACTAAAATGCCGTCAATTTTAGGTGCACATTTTAGTGGGGAATTGGACTGAGCAATAGAATCGTCAGTTTCCATCAAATTGGTTGAACTTTCCTTGAAATTCAGTAAACAATTTATAAATTAAATGATACATTAGAGATTGTTGATAACCGATTTGGCAGACAGGTGGTTAAAATGGCTGAAAAAACAACCGGTTTTACCATTGAGATTGCTAAATTTAGATTTGTATAGTCGTTTAAATCGGCTATTTTTTAATTGTACTATGCAATTTAACTGTTGATGCGTCGCTTTAAATTTGTGGACACATTTGGGACACCTGCTTAAGGCGTGCATTCATGAAAAATTAACACAAATTTGAAAATATGTCGGATTAACATTGTTTTCTTGCAATTATATTCATTCATTCATTCATTCATTCATAAGAGGTTTATTAACATAATTGTTATAGCAGAATAACATCTGAATTGCAACAATTTTACAATATTGTTTGGTAGGCAAACAGCAGAATCCAGCGGTAGACCAAGAACGTATACCAGAATCAAGACACCACCACGTATCCTGTCATAAGAAGAAAACAAACTACAGACCATGAAACTAGACGACAGGAGTAACTTCTTGCCAGCCTCAATGGGACGATGATGATCACCGTGGTACTACACAAAAGAGTCTTGTTGTTTTATTCATTGATATGTTTTTATGTATTGCACTGACAATCAAAGTTACCGCAGAAAAATCAATCTAGACAAAGCAGTAGTTCCACTCTTGACGGTCCGACGATAGCGTGTTACCTCAATTCTTGTATTGAAAATATCTATTTATCTCAAATATATAAATAACTACATGTTTTTGATATTGCCAATGTGTAAAAACCAGGCAAAATTATGTACATATGATAACAAAACTATTGCCAGGCAGTTGAATTATATTATAAGATGTGGATCAAAATGTAAATAAAAATACAAAAGAAAATTCGTGCAAATCCGTGCACGCTTATAAAGCTTTAATACAATTTCTTATAACCATATCCGTCTTGATACACCAGAATAATAAAATAAATAATATAAATTCAAGATAAAATCATTTCTTTAGTAAATTTGACAATATTCCTTTATTTTTCAGTTTATTCAAAATACATTGTTCTTGGCACTGCGTAGTGTGTATTTAGGGGAGAGAAAACAATGTTTGAACGTACAGTCCGATCCCAAAATGAACCAATTATTATGACAATGTTTAAAATAGGCCACATAATGTATTACGAATTGACTGGATTGAAAATCCAAATAAATTTAGAGCATTCGCATTGGCGGAGTTTTTAATCTCATGTCTTGTTGTTTTATTCAATCTCGTCAATCTTATTTCAGAAAATAATGCATGAGTGTATACGTGTATACAGTCAGCTAGCATGTCAGGCAACTGGTCGATATTCTCTTTTCAGCTAGCGCGAGTGACCTCGCTCACAAAACGGACGTTTGTGCAAGGTGGCAAATGGTGGGGATGGTCAACAAATTTCGCACGGTCACAAAATTTCGCACGGTCACAAAAGTTCGCACGCTCACAAAATTTCGCACGGTCACAAAATTTCGCACGGTCACAAAAAAACTCCCTTCCCCCCCCCCCCATTTTTCCTGGTGGGTAGGTTTGAATTTCCTGCTGAGCACCTTCAGGGGGGGGGGGGGGGGGGGGGGGCACTGTGCCCCTCTGCCCCCCGGCTGTTACGCCACTGATTCCTTTTCAACGATGTAAAGGAACTAAAATATTGAAAACTTTATCGCCATTCTAACGTATTGTTTTCCATTAAAATTGTCTCCATAAAATTGCCATATCTCGTTAAATATAGTCACAACCCTTCTGATAATTTTGACAGCAAATAGAATGGAGTCTTCGTTGCCATAAAATGTAAAAATCCGCAAGTGTTATTATAAGATGAACTGATGATTTAGTTTCGTGTTCAGTCATTCTCTGTGCAAGGGTGTATCCAGGACTGTTTTGATAGGGGGCAAAGGTTGTATCCTTGGAGGCGAGCGAAGCGAGTGGAACGATCAGCGGGTGGTGTCCAGGGCCGCCTTAGGGCCCCATGGTGGGTCCAGGGGCGAAGCCTCTGGAAGCTCATTGGTTTTTGGCATTTTCAAGCAAAAATTCAGCATTCTGAAGCAAGAAGAATTATTATGAATCGAGATCAATTATTATGTTGAAACCTGTATAAAAAAATGCGAAGCGCGCAAACATTTCAGTTTATGAACTAAATGGTTCAAAAAAGAAATCCCTGAAGCTTTGTTGAGCTTAATGTTGAAACATTGGAACTAATACGCGAGAAGCGTGCACAAATTGTGTAAGTTTTAATACTAGTAAAACGGTACAGTATGACGTTTTAAACGTCCTCCACATAATATTTAGAATACTTGGTGTGGTTCGAGAGCCATTATAATGTTGAAACCTGCAGAAAAAATGCGAAGCGCGACAAATTTGGCATTTCTAACCCTTATGGTCCTGCCTTGCCCTGCCCTGCCCTGCCCTGCCCTGCCCTGCCCTGCCCTGCCCTGCCCTGCCCTGCCCTGCATATTAGGCCTCAAAAACTTAATAATATGGTATTAATATTTTAAAGAACACAATCTGGTGTTCCAGTATCGGACGATAACGGAACAACATATCAGAATCGAGCGCTAATGGCAAATTCCAAGCGCCAGTATCGCACCTGGGACCTAAAGTACACTTTGTCCAGGTTATTTAAATGAAAATCTACTTTGATAGTGTTAATGGTCATTTTCATCCGACACGTTATTAAAATTCACCGGAACAAAAACTTGTGTAGACTTTCATAGACTACACATTTTAATTCCAATTTTGATCATGAAAAACGAAAACAATTATTTTGCTGATATTTACCGCATAACAGGTCTGCAACGTACACTCAATTTGGCATTAGATGTGACACGGTTATATTATACGACACGTCATTTTTTAAAGTATAGGTAAGAGGAAGGCAGGGTATGTGGTGGTGCAGACTTTTGAGTGGAGTCGATATTATACCAAGTTCTTAAAGTTATCCTAAGCTATATTGTCAAATATAATGAGTAGTAAACCACTAATAATTAGTTGGTTACAGTTAGAAAACACAAAACAATAATGAAATGAAAAATATTTCAAATGCGGTTTTAAAGTATTCTTGGGTCCTGATGATGCATGTTTAGAGGTTACAGAGACTGCAAACACATCTTAGAAGTGGATCAGTGCCACCCCCCCCCCCCCCAACACGACCAAGGGGACAATGTAATGTAAGTATACAAATAAATCAGATGTATGAAATCGTTTTATTCTATTTATTAGGCCTGTCTGAGGACATGAGAGAGAGGTGAGTATACTCTTTTTGTTAGTTAATAAGAGCTCACATAGGACTTATATAATTATTTATAAGTGTGCGCATATTTTTGATCATTGATATTTTTAACAATCCAAAGATGACCACTTTTAAATCCCCCCCCCCCCAAAAAAAAAAAAAAGAAGTAAAAAATGACCATACTAAATATATAATTTTGGGCCTTATACCTTTTTAAGCCTGCCGGGCTTTGAGCCAAGATGGCGTGGGCCCCCAGATTCGGGGCCCCAAAATGTTTGGGGGAGATACAAATAAATTACCAACACTAAAACTAGCCAAATTGCAGGAAACTTTCTCGCGCTGCAATGAAAATGTTACGTTTAAGAAATAATCTGACCAAAAGTATTGCAACTTTAATTTGCAGTGATTGTTGAATTGGTGTGCTGTAAAATCCAAGGGTGAGCGCAAAGCAGGGAGGTTTCTTTAAATATTCACAGACACAGTGATGTGAGTTAGACATGATAAACATTACGAACAATTGCCGGGGTGTTAGTATAAGTTCTGTACATTTTATAAATGTGATGTACATAAAAGTCATACTTTCTTAAATGAAATGAGTCAGCGAATCCATTTATGGTATCAAATTTCACTAAATTTAGTATTTAGTATTTAGTAAAAAAATCATTTTTTTTGCGCCAATTATTTTTCGGTCAACCTAACAAAATCAGTAATCAGAAATTCGAAAACGTCCCCAAAATCATCTTAAGTCAATTACCTAGGATCTGGGTTTTTTTGTACATGAAAACGAAACTAAATGCATGCAAAAATCCGTTATGATATCGTTGACCCTTATTCCGTTTTATGTTCCTAAGCCCATGGTCGAGCACGGATATGACAAAAATCGACAAATTATTTATCTGTCAAAAGAAGGCTTTGCGTATCTGCGCTGGTTCATCATATGACTCGCATTCAATGCCTCTATTTCACAACTTTAATACTCCTAATATCTTCGATATCAACAAACTTCAAACTGCTTTATTTATGTTCCGTTTCAATAATAACGCTCTCCCAAATTCTTTTGGGGGTTTCTTCTCTAAACATAAAGATCTTCACAATTATAACACTAGAAATGCTAATAACTTTATTATTGATAATATTAAATCTAAAGTACTTCGTCATTCAATAATCTATAATGGACCTAAACTCTGGAACTCGCTTGACTCTACTCTAACTAGTTGTACACAAATAAACCGCTTCAAAAATAGTTATAAAAAGAAATTGATCTCTGAGTATCTCTGAGTTTGTTTGTTTCACATTTGTTCTGTTATGTCGTTACCTGCATTTCCGGCCTACTGTCATTGTACTCTTTTCACTTCATCAAACCATCTCCCTACTTATCATAACAACCTCCCATAGTAGTAGTATATACGTTGTTTTTTAATTCTTGATATTCACAGCGGTGGAGCCAAACTTAAAGCCTTCCAGGCTTAATGGCTTCTCCGCACACTTTCCAACATCACCTCTCTGGACCACTCTCATCGCCTGATATTTTATATATAATATTAGCTTATCCTTTGTATCATTCTTTTCACTATACATCGTCTAGATTTATCTCTTTCATCATACCATTCCTGAATATAAATCTGTTTTCTTGATGTTATATTTTGTTATATTGTTATATTTGTATGTTGTTGGACTGTGTAAATAAATCTTATGAATGAATGAATGGGTGAATGAATGAATGAATGAATGAATGAATGAATGAATGAATGTTAGAAAAATATGACCCCAGTATTATAGTTTGTGACAAGTTACTGTCAATATGGCGGTTACAGTACAACAAAATCATACTTAGATGTACGCAAGTCTCCAGTGCAGACGATTAACTTGAATGTTGCAGTTACATTGCATATTATATTGTCCCTAAGATTTTACAGACATAATGAGACAAATATGGGGATTCTTCTGATATCAAAATATCTTGACGCGAAAAATAAATCATAGCCCCAAAAAATGATCGGAACATATACCTTTAAAAACAACTCATGAGGGTTATAAATTGAGTGTTTTCGTCTCAAAGGGAGATCCCTCAAGCCCCATATAATATTAGGCCACCGAGACATGCTGCGCAGACACTCTTTTTTACAACACCGAGCTTCCGCAAGAAATGTTCCATTTTGAAATTATACGTGGTGAATTACTGCCAGAGGTGGCTAACCACCCGCGCCAGTTCATGCACTACTCGATGGGCAATTCTTTTGTGACCTTGTGCTTCTAAAATTAGAACCATTGGAGTTATGCAACTCAAACTTTGGAATGCGACAATTGTAGGGAAGACCTTTCAAGTAAAATAAAAAACATCAAGTTGAAAATCGGGACAGTAATCAGAACATCTACCTTTACCACACAAAGTAATGCAAACACCGGTATAAATGCTAACACATATACTAATACCTATACTACATGTACATACCATCTGAAAACCAAACCAGGAAGCTTTTTGGCTGTCTTTTGTGTAAAGTTTTCATGAATTTTACTAGTTTTGGATACAAAAAACCCCCGGTATTTGCTATATCGACCTGACGCAGTGATGAGCACCCCCTCTCTTCCCTCGATCCAAATACTATCAAGTTAGACACAAACGAACACATGAAAATGTAGTCCTACAGTCCTATAGGCATTCAGAAAGCTCAGAAAACATGTCTTGTATTTTCAAATACTGTCTCCATTTTTTTGCATTAAATGAAAGGTTCTACATTACCAACAAATATTCTGGGATATTTCTCGGGTTTTATAGAAACTGAAAACAAATTACACTTACCTTAAGTAGAATAGGTTATACTCGGTCTGATACGTACGGTTTAATACCTACACTAGCACTTTTGCATAATGTAGACCTGCAATGGTAATGCAATGCAAACAATTGATGTTTAAAATCAGTTACGCATTAGCCACACTGCGCAATTTCAGTATCTAATTTATTCGCTATTGTGCATAGACTTCACCAACTCTTCTTGTGTGCTAGTTGGACAACCTGGTCTCCCAATAAACTGACAAATACAGTCAGATTATCAAGCTTCATAACGTCAGCCTGCTTCGATAATTGCCTAACTCACTTTTCAGCAAAATTGAGTTTTTTGCATAAATCATGACTTCATAACTTTATGCACATGCTGTTATAATACCTAAGTCATTGACCAATCAAAAGTGTTGATAAATGAAGAGTTTCGTTGCAAAAGGGCCACCAGACCACTCCACTATGTTACTCATTTTGCATTATTGAATTTGCATTGACAAATCCATGGAATTATTCAAATTATTGTATGGCTGTGTTCATCTGTTTCTTTATGACTTGGATTAGTGCATCCATGCACGCCAATCCTCAATTGGCGTGCATGGATGCACTAATCCAAGTCACATCAACAATACAAGACTCACATCAACAATAAAAGCCTCATTTCACATCCATCCATCAATAATGCAAAATGAGTAACAGGTACACAGGTAACAGGTTTCATACTTTTGTTGTTTTCTAAGAACTAGAAAAAAATGAGTTAGGCAATTATCGAAGCAGGCTGACGATAATATAGGAGCACTGTACCAAATCAATGCGCAATTCGTGTAATCCTGTAATAGTTCCGGAAAAGCACGAAGACTAGGCTTGTAAATGTGAGGTTTTCGGGCAATTTGTTTCTTCGGGGATGGTATGTTTGTATTTAAATGAACGAATGGGACCTATCCGTTGCACCTACAATGATAAAATACGATATTTTTAATTTATCGACCTAAATAATGCCCAGGGCGTAAGCACCTGCCTAAATGGTGAACAGGCATGCCAGAAAACGTAGAAAAAGTGAGGGCGCTGTGTGCAGGTCCGTAGCGATTTTTTTTGGTTAATAACCCCCCATGAAACAAGGCTTAAATTAAAGTTGATGGTCTTTTATATCATAACTATAATGTATTTTTATTGTGTGTATTTCTTTGTAAAATTTGATGCAATTCAGTGTTTGTACTGCGATATCAATTTTAATAAACCAGTTATGAATGAATGAAATGAATGAATGAATGAATGTTGCTGAAAATGGTCATAGGTGACAAGTATGCAATAAATGAAACCGGAGGGTAGAAAAGGTGCCTTGAAATATGGCACTTTTACACGTATTTCAATGAGAAAGATATTTGGTGTGGTGCTCCCATGACCATATGTGTCAGATTAGCGCAGCTGTATAATACCGCCCTCTTGTCATGAACATGAGCATGCTCATAGTAGTAATATATAGAGGGCATGCATCATTTAACCATCGATCCAGGGCTTGCATCGATCCTTGATTTGACCTCTACGATCAACACGTAAGGTCATCCGGTCATTCATACAGCATTACTATAAAATATAGCGTAGCAAGCAGAGGCAACTTAATGTTTGAATCCGCTACTCAGAACTTACTCGCATCAAGGAGAGGCTGCCAAGTACACGACGAGAATATTTGTATACATGTACATATAACCACATATAACCACTCTCTCCACAACTCCAGTCAAAACTCTCTAATGAGAGTATTTCGGAGGATACCCCATCAAAGATCCAAGATAACGGGAACGAGGCTTGGGTGGCAAATTTTAGAAAATGGCTGCCGCGTGAATAGGGTCTATAGGCAAAGGGCGGACTTGAGTTATTTTTAGCAAATTTGCTTGGCGACAAGTGGTTCGAAAGCAAAACATTCGGCAATGTACATGTACACGCACTCAACGCTGAGCGCTACGCAAGTTGATGCACAGTTAAGGCTTAAGGTTGTCCCTATGGCTTTTTTTTATTTGATATTTTAATAGAGCTTGCTGAGCTCCACCACAGTAATCTGAAATTTGAGATTGATTGGAGACCTACGGTTTTCTAGATATGACAATGTTATTGTCAAAAATGAAGCAAAATTGAAGCGTTCATTTCTTTTGTTTCTTATTGTTTTTTTGACCCCCTGGCTGGCCTAGCAAAATAATTAATCTATGCAAAAATTTTGATTAATTTTTCCAAGAAAAGTACTAATGCTACAAAGCTGACATTTTTGGAGCTTGTTAATTATAGTTTTTAAAAACTTTCCTGTGCTGCGGGAGGCTGTAAGACATCTGCATATTTTATTATACTTAATTATCTATAAAATAAAAAATTAAAAAAAATTAGGCTTATTAATTCACTTAATAATTTTGTTCAAGTTCATGCACTTTACTAAATGTAATGCCATTTGGTGTATATGTTGGCTATACAACTCTCCTTAATTCCTGTACTGCGGAAATCTAATGGAGTTTTCAATAAGAAATTAGTGCAAAAACAAAAAAACTAAATGTTTATAGAAATTTTACCTAGGGAGTCAAAAGAACAATATTAAAAAACATAAAAAACTGCCCTCTGTTGGTTGAAAAACAATACTGACAAAACAAACGAATTCAAAATGACTTAAAATATATTGTTGGCAATAAAATTGTCATATCTAGAAAACCGTACCTCCGATCAATCTCAAATTTCAGATTATTGTGGAGCTCAGCAAGCTCTATTAAAAAATTAAATAAAAATTAGCCATAGGAACAACCTTAAGCGCACTGTGCGGTAGCTCGTTCACGTAGCGTAGCCATCTCGGACAACTGTGCGGTTGCCTTTAAAAGGTATATTATGTGCAGACGACGGTGGACACGAACGGCCGTTAATTTTGAACTTCCGTTGGTTTCAATGTAACAATGAATTTTAATTTAATGACCCTATACAACTCATCACACGTTGGAACTAAATTATTTTCATCCTAAAACCCAGGTCTGCTGTCAACTCTCCCGCACTCTTTCTCCCGCACTCCCGCCTAGCATATAAAATCACCAGCCTTAACCAACAAAATTACCTCAATTAAAGTGTTTATCAACACCTTTACACTAGCTTCCGTCGGTACATTTGCGATTTTGACCATGCAAATTTCCGGGTGGATTTGAGGTAAACGTCATCGCTACCCCCACCCCCATTTTCCAGGCGGATTTGAGGTAAACGTCATCGCTACCCCCCACCCCCATTTTTCAGGCGGGTTTGAGGTAAACGTCATCGCTACCCCCCCCCCCCCCCCCCCCCTCCCCCCCCCCCCCCCCCCCCCCCCCACCCACTTATCAAGATTTCAGCTGCTGGCTCAAAATATGTTGTGCATGTCTTACGAGAAAAACACATTGGAGTCTGTATCTCTCCCTCCCAGCAAATCCGAAAAGTTGACAGCCCTGCTAAAACCGCTGGAGTTGGTTCCAACTCCAGTGTCTGTATCATTTTTTGAATTTAAATGTTTACCTTTCCCAGAATAGTCACATTTCCTCAAAATGATGTTTTCATTAAAAAAAAATGGCACTTTCTTGTAGTGGCACTCAGTGGCGTAACAGCCGGGGGGGCAGAGGGGCACAGTGCCCCCCCCCCCCCCCCTGAAGGTGCACAGCAGGAAATTCAAACCTACCCACCAGGAAAAATGGGGGGAAGGGAAAAGAGGAAAAGAAGGGGAAAAGGAAAGAAAAGAGAGAGAGAAAGGAAAAAGGGAGGAAAACGAAAAAGGAAAAGCAGAAAAAAGGGGAAAGAAAGAAAAGAAGAAAGGGAAAGAAAGAAAGAACATTTCGCAGTACAAAAAGCACAACAGTCAACAAATTGTTGACTGTTATTTTTTTTGTACTGCGAAATTTTGTGACCGTGCTAACCAGGAATATTTTTGGCATATTTTTCTAAAAGTGACACAAACCAGATTTTGAGTGCTTATTAATGATGAAATGTATTTCTAAATAAAGAAAAGTAAACACGATAAACTGCATTTGAACTTAAAAAGCCAACTGAATTGTCAATTATCTTTTATATTATTATAATTATACAGATTCCTAAATACTGAGTAATCAATTAGGGCAAAGACGTTGAAAGTGTGCACCTTTTTTTTAGGGACACTCTGTATGAGGAGATTTGAATGTATACACTTGGGTGTCCATATTGTTACATGTGTCGTGATACGCCTACTTGCACAAATGGCATTGTAGCATGGATATGGGACAAATTGTGAGGATTGTTTGTTTCGTTTTATCATTATGCATACATTAGGAAGTTCAAAATGATGTTTTGGAATTCAATCAGGCAACTTTTAAATTTGACCATCATGTCACACTTTGTGTACGCAACTTCTAGGACCCATGTTCATGTTAAGGGGGGGGGGGGTCTAGGTTGATTTGCACCAATTTTGAAAACAGATTTTGGAAACCAATTTTGGAAACAGATTTTCTCAATGTTACCGTGGGCTTATCTCTTAGAGTCATATATCAAATTGAAGCTTAGGTAACTAAGTTATTTTGATCTGGTTGCTATGGTAACATGACAAGGACTCTGATTGGCTTAACACTGGGACACAGATAACTCGAAAACTAAATGTTGCATGTTCACCATACTTTGGTAGATGATGTATGTGAACAATGTGCACAAATTAATGAAGCCGGATTTTGTATACGGTTGCCATGGTAACCACCAACCGACCAATTAGGCTGATTGGTCTTTGATAGAGTTGATAGAGCGCCGGTCTACTAGCGACCAATAGATCGTAGGTTCAAATACTGGATAGTCGGTACATTTGCGATCTCGACCATGCAAATTTCCAGGTGGATTTGAGGTAAACGTCATCGCTACCTGGATAGTGAATTTTGTCACTGACTATACCATTTATACTGTGTGGAGTGGAAGTTGAAACATTTACTCGTCTATAGCCTACTCGGTCAAAATCTAATCGAAAGTCACTCCTAAGACATAAACAAAATGGGCAAACTGTATATGATTTACTTTTGTTTACCACTAAGAATGAATTTGTATACTAAACTATAATCAATCAACAACAAAAAAGAATTGTGGCAAATGTCATGATTAGATGTATAAAATACATCCTCTTTTGACCAGCCCAGTGACATTAGTCCATTGTCACAGATCTGGCATACTGTAACTGCTCCATGTAATTCACCACTGGGTATTAACTGTGTATTGTATAGCCATTCATTGGTATAGCCTAGAGAGTTTGGTCCTGTCTCACCAGACAAGGTGGCTCGACGGACACTGAACTGGGACAGTCAGAGATGGGACATGCTAGCTTCACGATTGGGATAAACCGAGGATCTAAATTTAGATCTAGTCATCGGATATGTATGAATTCACACGCAAAACCTACATTTTGAATTCGTACTGAAATAACACATAATCGCGAATGTTAATCTTATCATTTTGAAAAATTCATGGACGAGTAGAACTCAAAAATATCTAAGACTATTGATTTGTCCTCGATTTTTCTGTACCAGTTGATCACATCGTTGGTATTCTTCCATTGGTAAAACGTGAGACTGGATAAAACTTTCTGGTTCACTCTTTCCTGGATTCGTTTCTTTATCATACCAAGCTCAGACTTGAACAGGATATTTTGTCAATCTGGATTCTGAAAAGTCCACTTTATTTTCTTCAAACTAATTTTCAAATGTTCAAATTGTCACTCCTCCACCAATTGTATATATATTTTTTAATTTAGTGCACATACATACAATTGGAAGAGGGAAAATGTGCAAGTCCACTTCCTCAATACAAAACATGTGTAGATACAAATGATTATCATTCAAGGTGTTGCCTATTTGGGCTTGCAGTGTTGCCAAGGTTGTTCATTACAAGCCCAATTGGACCAAAACAACAACAATGCAAGGCAAACACCCTATATGTTTTACTTCCATTCAATGTTAGCGCACCATTTCAAGCGGTTGATGTCATCGGTCCACATACAGTTTTGTCATGCAATGTATGTACTGTCTCGGAGACATGCGAGAGGGTGCGTTAATGTTGAAATGTCCGTGCCAAGTCTATGCATGCAGTAGTAGTATTACACTTAGGATATTGAAAGTCTGCCTCCAGTCCAACACAGCATTTGATATCCACCTAATGTTCATGACACGATTACTGTAGATCTTATATTTTGATCCCATGGTGACATTGTCAGATACAGCAGATTGTGTGCGCAAAGATTAAAAAGTGCGCATCGGTCCGAGCTCGTCATTCGTCTTTGGTATATGCATGTTCTACTTGCCATAACATTCAGAGTAAAGCTATGCACTTGGAAGAGAAAAACAATGTCATATAATATTCTAATAGTCAGTCCATGGTAGCTACACAGTGTTACAGGCAAAATGCATGTGTTTCCAAAATATAATGCAATGCAAAATGGTACATTTATCTTGGTTGGTTCTTCAGACATGGCTCATTACAGAAAGCATGCACAAAACTGCCTTGTCCACGGGAGCGTCCTTTAGTAGAGATGGAATGCACAAAGTGGACTTACACACGATTGGTCACAAATTGTAAAAAATGGAGAAAAAGAAAAAGGAGACATCAGAAACATCTGTCTGGTGCTTGATATTATCTATTTACGTACCTACGTTTCTTTGTTGAATGTGAATGGCACAAAAGCATAGAGATTGGGATACTTTGTCAGGGCGGGCTTTTCAATTCTGAAACTAGAGCATGATGTTTTGTTGAAGACAACAACTAAATGACGCTCCCGTGGACAAGTCAGTTTTGTACA
>JAYJML010000079.1:106092-138100 GCA_035610835.1 Ophiura sarsii
TTATGATAACTTCAAACCCTACTATGTGTTATAATCTTGACCGTTCCCTTAATACACTCTCATAAAATACTGACCGCACCCTTAACATTTTATGTAAGACATGATATTCATCCAGGCGTTAACTCAGAGTGGGATCAGAGATGGATAAATGTGGACACAATAGGATGGATTGTGATGAACTAATGTATAGAGGGTATATTGATATGTAAATTCGGGATGGTATAAGTTTGACTATTGACTAGAGAGTCATAACAAACTTTTAGTGGATGTATCAATGGCATGGTATATAATTATATAATTTCAAAACCAGGTGTAGAATTGCATCACCTGTTGAATTGTATAATTCCTCTCTTGGAAGTAGGGCTGGGTTAATTGAATCATTCCTCACTTTACCATCATTGAGTAGACATATATATATAGCATGTACTCCGAATCAGGGTTTTAGGTTTCTGCAGACATCATGGTTTGACCCCGGGTTTGACTTGATATACATGGCGAAGAATAATAACTTGTATAAGCCGGGATGCTGTGCACAGAAAATAAATGTGATTTTGTTGTGCTAGCAAGGACATAATGTATTCAGTCTTGACATGGTACTTGGGGGTACAGTAACGTCGACCATACTTGTTGTTGGGAGAAACGGACCAACGCTTCTGATGTCTTCAGTGTGCAGACCTCACCCTTTGGAGATTTGTTTTTGAACGTGCTTTATAATTTGAGCGGACCATGTAAGTACTGTTTTGTATTATTAAGTTTGTAATAATTTATATTTGAAATGTGTAATTTGTATGACTTGAGAAATTAAGGTATTTTCATTTATAATCCAAAACAATTGTTCCGTACAAGCAACAATATTTGATAATTAGAAGGAACAATTAAGCTCAAGCTACAGAATGTAGGCAAGCATAATTTCACAAACTATGACCCGAGTTTTCAAATAGTAGATCCCAAATAGTTTCTACATTGATATTATAAAAATGATGACCATGACGGATGTACAGCGTGTCCCAAAAAAGTGGGTTCACAAGTTTGCGAGCTTATACCTAAAAAAGTAGGAAACATGAATAGTTTATATTTATGGATATCAAACAAAATATACCTGACATTAGTTGGTTAAACTCTGTGATCAATGCAATATAGACTTTTTGAAATACAAAGATTTTAATAGAGCGTGGTCAAAACCCATTTGTCCCACTTTTTAAGGAACCTCCCGATGTGTTGCAAATGCGTATTGTTGTGACTTTATCATACTTTTGCATTCATTCTTTACAAAGAATTGGGCAGTAAACAAAATTATCTTGGTCATATTGCAATAATACAAATTCATTATTTACATAAACATTAAAACAAAATGTTTTTTTTGTTAAAGTCCGAGTTATTGTTAAGTTCTTTCGGAGAATAAACCCAGTGCCGGGAATACTGCACATAGCGCACAGTTTCATGCAACGCACGGATGGTTTATTCCTTAAATCGGGACAAATGGGTTCTGACCACGCTCTATTCAAATCTTTGTATTTCAAAAAGTTTACATTCGATTGGTCTCCGAATTTACCCAATTAAGGTCAGGTATAATTTGTTTGATATCCTTAAAAATAAACTATTCACGTTTCCTATTTATTTCGTTATAAGCTCGCAAACTTTTGAACCCAGTTTTTTGGGACACGCTGATAATTTTGAAATATCAAAAAGTTTACCACGAAACTTATTATTTATGTATTCATCCAAGCAAGAATGCTTTACAAATTAATCATTTGCACATGAGGAAAGATTATCACAACGTATTTTGGTAATCTTTCTATTTATTATAGTGCCACCTTTTTTGGTTCCGTACCAAGCTTTTCCGATACTACCTTTTGCGTTACAATTTACTTTGGGAAGGGATGGATCCTTCGGACAGACGTATCTATCAACAATTCGTGAAGATAACCAACCAAGTTCTAGAACCAGAACAGAACTCTATACCACGGAATTAATGTTAAGAACTGAGATCAAATATTATAGAATAAGATACATGGACATGCGGTTGATGCCGATTGGTAAAACATAGCACCTTATTAAAAGTCGTATTTTGAGGTACGTACCAGACTTCCAATTATCTTAATATACTTATACATCTAGACGTACGCAACTTGGGGGTCATGTTTGATTCCAATCTAACAATGGACTGCCATGTGACAGCAGTATCACGGGCTGCTTTCTGCTCAATACGAAACATTGGCAGAATCCGTCAACATCTAACAAGGGATGCAGCTAAAACCATCATTTATGCATTTGTAACATCCAGACTTGACTCCAATAACTCACCAGTGGCGTAGCTCAGGGGGGGGGGGCAGGGGGGGGGGGGCAGTTGTCCCCCCCCCCCTGACGAAATTTTTTGACTTCACCCCCCCCCCCCCCCCCCACTTACGTGAAATTCACGAGGTGACTGACTTGGAAATTTTTTGGGGCAACCTTTTACGAACATTTTAGAAATCTTGCCCCCCCTGAAAAAAAACCTAGCTACGCCACTGTAACTCACTTCTATATGGAATTACAACATCACAACTCTCTCGCCTTCAACGATTGCAGAATATAGCCGCCAGGATTATTACATATACTAAGAGAACAGATCATATAACTCCTGTATTAGCGGACCTACACTGGCTTCCAATTGAACAGAGACTGAAATACAAGATATGTCTTATTATTTTCAAAATCTTACATGATGCAGCTCCTTCTTATTTAACAGAACTTGTTCAACCATATGTGCTAGGGCATCGCGGGCTACGCTCTTCAAAACAAAGTCTTCTTCAGGAAACATTGGCTAAACATCAGTGGGGACAGCGAAGTTTTCAAGTCGCAGCACCGAAACTATGGAATAGCTTGCCTGAATATGTGAAACTGTCAAACTCTGTACATATTTTTAAGAAAAACTTGAAGACATATTTGTACTCTGAAGCATTTGCTTGATGTGACTCTCCTCATCTTTGTTCCTATTCGTGTTTATGTTATTTTGGTTGTTATGCAGAGAAGCGCCATGAGCGTCGCTTGCGGCGGATACCGGCGCTTTATAAATTACCATTATTATTATTATTATTAGATATCTATAATTAACCGAGCGACAATCACAATATCCAACTTTGTGTCAATATTGCCGGCCAGTAAAAGGATCCTATTTTTTTTTTATATATTAAGTAAGATTTGTAACATTGTCATAAGGAAGACACAAAGAGAAAGAAAGACAGATAGAGGAGAGAGGAGACTTGTTACAAATAAATCTATATTATGTTTACGGATATTATACAACAATTTTGCATTGTCAAATTGAATGAATAGACTACTAGATAAATTGAGCCAAATTGATCACAAGGAAAATAACCCAGTGACCCACCCCCCCCCCCCCCCCCCCCCCCCCCCACTTACGTGAAATTCACGAGATAAGTGACTAGAAACAAAATTGGGGCAACCTTTTACGAAAATGCTTAAAAATAGGGACGATATTGATGTTTGCCCCTCCCCCCCCGGAATGACAATGCTGGCTACGCGCCTGGCAGGTAGGCAGGCATCATTTTTCTCCTGCGCCATGTTCATTGATCTGTCCCCACTCAATTTGTAAGCCCAGCCATAGTCTATTTCATCCATCACGGGGCGGTGACGTAACTGCGTCATTCTCCAATTGCAGTAAATAAACGCATGCGCCTACTCGAAGCGCTGGCGTATAAAATAACGAATAGAAAGGCAGAAGACACATACGGGTGTTGCACCTGTGTAGTTGCATCACTGTCTCGTGATTAGAAAGACATTTGATCACTACTTAACAAGGATAATTCTCTGAATTTAACATTTGTTCAAGAATCATTTGCATTTTATTAGTATGCTTGGAGTTAATCTTGATTTTACTATGGAAAGAAAATCCCTATAAGACTATTAGACATAATAATAATAATAATAAACCATGCTTATTAAGCATGATGGTGATAATGATACAGTGGAATCTCGTTAAGACAAAGTCTGATAACACAGTCCCTGATAACACAAAGCAGCTTTCAATACCCATGGATAAAGAAATACTTAAAAAAATATCATGATAACACGACATTTCTGATAACACAAATTAAAACTGATGGCCCCAACGACTTTGTGTTAACGAGGTTCCACTGTAACATTGTTTTAACTAACATTCAACACGAAGTATTGTTTCTCCAATTCATAATATAATAAGTTCTAACAAAGCTTTGTATCTCAACAAGTTGACATCAGATCAGATCCCAGAATTTCACCATTTATTAAGGACAGATAAATTTACTTCCATATCCCCTAATATAAAGCAGCTATATTTCCTACTTTTTTACTTCTAAGCTCTCCAGTTTTTGTAAACTATCATGTTTCAAATGGCGGCGTAACAATACACACGAGGGGGTATCAAAAAGTTCTTGACATCACCAAGAAGTAAAGGAGCCAGAAACCTTTTTTTGATATGTGACCCTTCAGACATCTTTAAAAAGTCACTGTACAAAGTCACACATTTCTCCCACTTTTTATTACCTGTCCACGACGGACACTATTGTAGAGATCTTCAGATTGACCGCCATTGATTGATCCTCAGATTGCCTCAGATTGCATTATTCACCAAAACAGCAATAAATAGTTTAAAGTTTTGACAGAAAGGGGTCAAAGGTCATTACAAACCAGCTTGGTGACAATAATCTTATGGGTAACATGGGGTGTACACATATTGACCTGTAATGACCCTACATGACCTTTGACCCCTTTCTGTCAACACTTTAAACCATTTATTGCTGTTTTGGGAATAACGCAATCTGAGGATCAATCAATGGCGGTCAATCAGAGGAGCTCTACAATGACGGTCTGTGGACAGATAATAAAAAGTGGGAGAAATGTGTGACTTTGCACAGTGACTTTTTAAAGATGTCTGAAGGGTCACATATAAAAAAAAAGTTTCTGGCTTTTTCACTTCTTGGTGATGTCAAGAACTTTTTGATACCCCCTCGTAATAGCTTTAAATCTGTGCTTAAGATTTTAGCTAGATCGATCCAGGAAAGTTGTCAATTTTCTAATTGGACCCATTGGTACAGTACATTTAAATAATTTCACTGGCTATGACTTTCAACACCGTATAATATTCGTCTCAGATGCATACAGGATACAATCATACTTGAAAATTGTCCTTTTGTTAATTAATGAACCTTGATAAAATCATCGGAAAAACAGTCATGTCAAGCAATTGTATAATTCACTTTAGTGATTGGTGAGCAATACATTTTTAATAATAATAGTGGTTTTTTTTTATTTTTTATTATTAAAATATTTTGGTCTGCAACATGACATCAAAATACATTTTTAAGCTAACTTATAAGATACCCATAATGATATATTACAAATTTATTTAAACACTAAAGACGATGTACATTTAACCATTGAAAAAATAACAAGACAAAACAAGACAATACATGACATGACCCGACACGACACAACACGACATGGCATGGCACGGCATGGCACTACATGACATGACATGACATGACACGACATGCAACATCATGACCTGACATGACACGACACAACACGACATGCCACGACATGACACGCCACGGCATGACACGCCACGACATGACCCGCCACAACATGACCTACAACGACATGACAAGACAAGACAGGACAAGACAATACAAGACAAGACAAGACAGACAAGACAAGAAAAATGGGACAGAGATAGTTTCTTACATCACTTGTTTAGTATGATACATGTATACACTTTAACATGAGTACTTTCAATGTACAATCATATTATCTTATATATTAATATTTAGAAGTACAATTTCATCATTAAATAAATCCTTTCCATTTGTTTTCAAAATTGCTCACTTGATTTGTTTTGTAGAAATAGCTTTTTTCATTTTTGATCTTTGAGTCAATGATACTTTTTAATATTTCAATATCAGGTTTACTTTTGATAGACCTATTTTGAAACACATGATACTTAGTACAGTATAACACATAATTAATCACTACATATTTTGAGTGGTTCGAAAAACCTAAAAAGACATCCTTACAATCAACTTGTATGTTGATTTTCAGTGTATCATTTATCCATAATGCAACATTTTTCCAAAAGCTATTTATTATAGGGCATAGCCAAAACATATGTTCAATAGTTTCTTTCTCTAGGCATAAATGGCAATTCTCATCATTGATAATTTTTACAGTCTTTAGAAAAGAGTTACTCGGAATAATACGATGTAGCAGCTTGAACTGGAAATATCTCATTTTTTCCTCAATCGTTACTTTGAAAGGAAGAGACCAAATATTACTCCAATTGATCTCAAGTAGGAGTTTCAGTAGACGCTCGTAATATATCTGACTTGATGGTATTGTCATTTGTTTCATATTAAAGATGTTACGTATACCACGGGTTGTTAACTTACTAATATTTGGTTTTGTAATAATATCTTTACCTTTAACCTTGTTTATATCATATTTAGATGCTTTGTTTAATATAATCTTCCATTTATATGGAAAGCTTTTTATGATACCATAATACGATACAAAGTCAATACAGTTTCCATACATACAACATACTTTTGAATAAGATAAGAAATAACCTTTCTCGTCTAATATGTGTTTAACTCTTTCGATACCAGCTTTAAATGCTATTGTATGAAATACATTATTTACTGGATTAGTTAACAATGCATTATTCCAAAGTGGCATGTTATAGATCTCATCAAGCTGAAGATCTTTTTGATCGCAATCTTTTAACTTCTGCCAACTTAGAATAATATCTTTATAGAACTTAGGAAAATATTTCGGAAATGAATCTTCCTTCATATTTGTTTGCAATATATATTCAAGACCTCCCAACTTATCAAAATAATAATTTGGTATATCTTTCCACGGAGCATTTTTTTTCGCTGAGGAAACGCTTTAACCACATTACTTTTAAAGCTATATCTGTATTATAAACATCTATCAATCAACTCCACCTTTATCTTTTGATGCAATCATGACAGAACGTTTGATTTTATCTGGTTTACCACTCCATATAAAGTTATATAGAATTTTGTTTAAAGCAGATAAGGTTTCATTTTTAACAGAAAGCATTGACATTAGTCACATTACATACGTCATTTGAGAAATGCCAAGGCTTTTAACAAGTAATACTTTCCCCCTTAGTGTTAAATCCCGACTACGCCATATGTCCAATTTATCTTTGAGTCTTGACATTCTTGGATGTACATTACAATTATAACATTCGTTCTGATCATGACCAATAAATATTCCTAGGATTTTAACTGGTCCTCTGGCTGGTCTAATATTTGCAATAGGAATGTTGTCATTTTTATTTTTACACAAATTCAAAAGCTCAGTTTTTTCCATATTTACATTTAGTCCGGACAGCCTACCAAAATGCTTCATAAGCTCAATTAGGTGACCTACAGATTTGTCAGCGGCCAGAAAAAAAGTAGCATCAGCCGCAAAAAAGGAACATTTTAATTCTTTACCACTTGGCAAGGTAATACCTTTAATTTCTTTACTTTTTCGTGTTGCTAAGGCTAAAACTTCTATACACAAAAAAATAATACTGTTGATAAAGGACAACCCTGACGTACACCTCGTGTTAAATTAAACCAACTAGAGGAAAATCCCTTATTAAATACACAACTCGTTGGATAACTATAGAAACATTTTATCCAAGATATTAGGCTCGGACCAAAATTGAATTTCTTTAAAGTTGCATACATAAAATTCCATTCCACGGAATCGAATGCTTTCTTCAAGTCAGCTAGTAATAACATACCTGGATGTTTTGTTTTGTTTGAATATTCTATGACATCTTCAACTAAACGAATGTTCTCACCAATATATCGACCTATTACAAACGCTGTTTGGTCTTCACCAATAATACTGGGTAAAATTTGTTCGATCCTTTTGGAAATACTTTTTGTACCTATTTTATAATCTATATTCAGCAAAGATATGGGACGCCAATTTTTTTATCAATTTTTGATTTTTGCCAGGTTTGGGAATTAAAGTTATTATAGCTTGCTTTTGAGAAACCGACATTTGACCATTTGAATACCCAAAATTCAATGATTTTACCAACAAAGGACCTAGGTCATTCCAGAAATGAAGATAAAAATTACTTGATAGACCATCACTACCTGGTGATTTATTTGGTATCATATTTTTCAAGACTTCGTAACATTCTGTAAGCGAAAGTTCATTTTCACACAATATTTTGTTGGTCACCCGAGTGTTGGGATGTCAATACTGGCTAGTAGTATGGTCAATATCTTCATTTATATTTTCATCACTTTTACTTGTATACAAGTCTAAATAAAATGATTTCATATGATCAAGGACATCCCTTGAGTTATTTACTAAAACATTATACGATTACGGCTATTTTTATGATCATCGTTGGCTCTACTTTTCGATCAATAGCTATATTGATGTCACCACCCATAATTAGCTGCTCTCTTCCAACAATGTTCTGAATGCTATTACATAACTAGTGTTAGTAGTTGGTCAGCAACAGCAATTCAGTATAAACTTATTTCAATGGGCACTAGTGTGTCATAGTGAAATTAAGGGCGTATAGTGCGCATGTCGTACATCATTTTGTAAAATCCCATATTGGCGTCTGCGACCGCTATGACGTCCTCCTCGAGCTCATTTCTCTCTGGTAATTTCTTGGGCAGCATAAAATGTGAACTCTCCATGGCCGTCTTGTAAAATCCCCATTTCTCATCATGCAAACCTCCACCAATGAGTTGCCTCGATATCTTCCAATTCTTGACAACATCAGTCCCTGGTTTCCATTGTAGCATATCATCTGTATATGGAATCCCAACAGCTTGACAATACTGTGACAGGATTGAGGCAGGATAGTTAAGAAGATCATCGACATCTAAAATGACAGGATCCGAGTCTTCATTTTCAGGATGCTCCAGCAAGTATTGTATGATTTCGTACTGCTCCTTGTAATTAGACTGTTGACAGTAATGCTTATCGATTATCTCCCGCAAGTCAGATGTTGTAAAAAATACACCGAAAGTTTTTTTCCACGAAGAGAATACTTTGTATGGGTGGCGAATAATAAACGTATGGCGGAATCCATGCGGTATTAGATCATGATCACCACATAGTGCATATGGAAGATCTTTACAAATAAGGTATTTCTTTCCCGGGTAATCGCATTCAAGCTGTGTCTTAGCCCAGTTATAAGTTGTTGTTGATCCATCGTAAACCAGTGGAAAATCGCCGAGTACTGTTTCATTTGATCTCTTCATGATGGTTTCATGTAGTTCATTCGAGCATCTATAATCCGTTCCGTAGAAGAAACATGAGGTAAATATACCATTTATAATCTGCGCATCTTCTACATTGCTAAGCCATTTCAGAAACACTGTACCTAACGACCTATTGTTAGCCCATAGGTAGATACGCTTCATATTGTCTGATGGTACTTGTTTCTTATTCATCATATCAGTTAAGAATCTGATTCTATACTGTGAACAGCTTGCAATAACACAAATATAATATACAATATTCCATATGTTGTATTAATAATTGATTTCGCGCGCGTGATAGAAATCAGATGATTGACTCATGTAAATATTTCTGCATGCTTTCTCACAATACTTATTTAATTAATTTATATAACTTCTGTTTAACTGTAGGCCTACACTATGAATTAAAATGTTTGGAATAGTATTTTAATTGGTTAATTTTGAATGCTTAGATAAATACAATTTGCTTATGCTGTCTAGTTTATGAAAATTATGTTAACCATCCAAATCTCAAATTCTATCTCAGATCATAAGTACACTAAAATGTAGGCCTATTGTTACTTAACCTATAAATGATATACATACAGGGTGGCCCAAAAAAATGTTAACACTCCGGGCACATAAGATATCTTAAAAGGACATGAACACACGGGTCTAATCTTGATGTATTATGAAAGCTGAGTAAATAAGCTTTCATTTGCATTTCATTGCGTTCCAATTGGTTATTTAGAACGGGAGATATGCTTCAGCAAACATGAGGAAGCAAAATTTGCACGAGGCGAAGCCGATGGAATAATCCAAATTGGACCGAGTGATATAGTTTTACTATTGCACAAACAAAAGGCATTCAATATTTGTTTTATATCATGATATCACATCATTCTTGTCCAGCCATAATGATAGTAAAAACTATCACATGGTTGAAATTAGGCCTATCATGATATAATAAAAACTATATCACAAGGTAAAATTTGGATTTTTCCGTTGCACGAGGCGAAGCCGATGGAATAATCCAAATTGGACCGAGTGATATAGTTGTACTATTGCACAAACAAAAGGCATTCAATATTTGTTTTATATCATGATATCACATCATTCTTGTCTAGCCATGATAGTAAAAACTATCACATGGTTGAAATCAGGCCTATCATGATATAATATATCTTGGCTACATGTACACAACTTTTATTCCGCAATCGAGAGGACAGTATAGCGTATCTCCGGGGGGGGGGGGGGGGGGGGCAGAGTGCCCCCCTGACGGCTTTGACCGGGAAGGCCAGCTCAAATGACCGGGCTAAAAAAGGTGAAGCGAAGTGAAGATGAAAAGGGAGGGGAGGAAGAGAAAAAGGGGAAGGAAATGGAAAGGGAAAAGGGGAAGGATAGGGAACGAAAGGAAGAAGAGGGTGAGAAAAGAGGGAAGGAAAAGGGAAAGAATGGAAAAGAAAGGGAGGTGATGAAGATAAAAGGGAAGGAAAGGGAAAAGGAAAGAGAAAAACAACGGGTAGGAAGAAAAAAGAGGAAAAAGATTTATTTATGTGTGAGCGTGCCTAAACTAAAGCGAATATTTCTCGCCAACTTGGAACTGATTAAACTATAGTCGCGTTTTTCGTAACTGTGACGCTGCTAGCGTTTAATTTAATCAATGTTATTGTTCCTTATGATGATGTATTCAAGCGTATTTATTAGCTTGAATGTGGTAGTGTAAGTAAGCTCATTAGTTGCTTAAATCTACATTTGCGCTACGGTAGTCTAAATTCCTGTTTCTCGAAGAAATCGACACGAAGAAACACCAGAATTAACTGTGGCCAACTAGGATATATATATTTCTTCCCCGGTTGTTTTATTTGTCAACTTCTCAATAATAGATGATTTTGTTGATTGATTCTGTGCTAGATACGCAAATGCCATTCCAAAACAAGCATGCGAAAAAGAAACCGAATTCTCCTCTTATCTCCCAGGTGCGATGCGGTATAGATGGGGTGACAGGTGACGTCACACACCGGGCAAAACGTGGCTAGTTGCCATTGTTCTTTGCCCGGCAGTTTGCGCACGCATCCTGTTTTGTTTAGGACTTGCTTTTAAAACTCGCGCCAAAGCATTATAAAGGGCAATACGGCGCCGCATAGCCGTCAGTGTTGTGGTCATATGGCGTTCCCTCAAGTGTGTATCGACAGTCCAGTCCCTTCGACCGTTGCGTTTGTTGATACACATTGGATGTAAACAACGGTCACCTTATCTATAGTCGTGGGCAATGTGAAAAAACATTGGAAGCAGATTTTCTTGCAGACTACTTTTCTGATCATAAATCATAAATATATTCCAAGTTACAGAGCGATATGATTCCTAATAACCTCAAAATCATGGTATGAGTGAATTTAGAGTAGAATTTGAAAAATAGATTGTAGGGCCTACCGCTATGTACAATCTATTTTTCAAACTATGATTTTGAAGTAATTAGGAATCGTATCGATCTGTAACTTAGAAGATCTTTATGATTTATGATCAAAAAAGCAAATCTGCAAGAAAATCTGCTTTCATAGTAAAAATCAATGATAGAGGGCCTACTTGGAAAAGATCACATAAATGCCTTTAAAACTACTTACATCCGGCACCACTTTGTCAACCATTAGGGATGTGTAATTACATACATTTCCTCACAGTAACCATAGGTGCTAACTGGTGTTCACCGGGTGGAAAAATACCCTTTGCTCCCCTGACGAGTGACCCCACTCTCTAAAATGTAAAAGAGTGATTTTTCACTCTTTCAAGGAGGTAAACGCAGGACAACCCGTTTTTGAGTGGAAAAACACTCTAAAAGGAGTGAAAGTGGATTTTATATGACAATGTTCCACTCTATTGAGAGTGAAAATTAACTTTCACTCTCAATTTAGAGTGGACATTTTCCACTCTAAAACGGGTTGTCCTGCGTTTCACTCCCTTCACTCATTTTCGAGTGAATTTTCACTCTTTCCACTCGTTTTACACTTAGAGAGAGCAGATACGCCACTAGAGAGAGCGGACATGCCTCCCCACGTTGTGGGGTGGGGATACAATATCAATGTCTACCACAATTTGTACTTACATGGCTGCACTGTAAATTGGGTGTTTAGATCCTAAACACAAAGCTAAACACTATCTTGAAGACACTTTCTAAACATGTTTAATTACTAAACATGTTTAGATGATTATCATCTAAACATGTTTACAACCTAAACACTAATGCTAAACACTAGTTTGACTACACTTTCTAAATATGTTTAAATGCTAAACATGTTTAGTGTCATCATAAATGTTTAGCACTGAAACATGTCCATCACTTCAATGTTTAGAAAGCAAACATTTTAAGATGATCAAATGTTTAGATTCTAAACATGTTCCGTGGCAGTGCATGCAATCAGGCTTTGTCAGTGGTTGCTATGGCCGTCAACATGTTAGGTTGTGGTCAAAAGTTATAAGAAGTTGATGTGATATTGTTGGTAAGATGGTTAGATCCTATACTTAAATTCATCAAACTATTCGCTCATCATAAATGTAGATCACGGCATATGCTGTATTGAAGTTAAGTAAGCTTAAACTATTACACACACACGATGAGCATAACAATTGATACTACATGTATAGGCTCTCACCACCTTACCTCGTAACGTCTCACCAACTCACTGAACAACATTTGTGACCATAACATATTTGACGGCCTCCCACGTGACATCACAGTTCTATTTGGTTCAATTTGAGATGGAAAATCTGATTTTCCATCCCAATTTACTAAATACGATGCCCACTTAGTGAAATCCAAAATGGCGACAGTCGCTAACATGACCCGATACGTTCAACCAATAACATTCAATATTGTTCGTCACGTGTTCAACAGATGTTTAAATGCTAAACGCCTGATAACCTAAACATGTTTAGGTAGTATTTACTTCATATAACGTGTGTTTAATTACTAAACGTATATGGCCTAATGTGTTTAGCAAGTGTTTCGACTAGCAAACGTTTAGACTTTAAATATGTAATGCTAAAGAATTAAACATGTTTTGTTAAGTCGAGTATGTTTAATTGCTAAGCACCTATCAAGTGCTTAGCAATTGGACACAAGCGCTCAGAAAGTAAACATGTTTAGATGTTTAATTTCAAAACACTCAATTTGCAGTGTGGTCTGTCGATCCGCTACGCCCTTGCGCCGACGATTTATGTTGAAATGTAAGTTTGTAAAACATTTTTAAAAAATGCCATTACTCTTCCTCGGTGATAGCGAGCGTCAAGGTCAACATGGTCAAGGCAACTACGAGAATGGCGATGAGCGTGAGGGGCATTCCTCATCAGACAGGGCCTATATGAAGTGGACCCGGTAAAATCACACACATAAGTAGGCCTATATTTAAGTTGTCAACATCATGATTATCTTTAATGAATGTTGGCTTGGCTGATCCGATTGTAATGTGATTCAGGAGAGACGAGCGTAATGTGTGGTTGTAGCGTTACCAGTAGACTAGTGCCACCAGTCCCCGAAGAGTCGTCCTGCGCCGTCTGAACTTAATTAACTGCGAACGCAGTGGAGCGTATTGTACGACTGGAGGATAAAGTCTAGCGTTACCAATCCTGCTACTGAGATTCTTGGCGGCTGTGACTCCGATACAACGTGCAAATCTGATAGAAACAATTATTAACACAGACGGGACCAGCTAAATGCCGAGAACAGCGTAGAGAAAGCCATTGACTTTCGGCAGCTCGTGCATTGTCCTGGTTCCCAATTTGAATACGATTTTTACATTTAAAATAAACAATCGGGTTCCAACCCGTCTGCAATAAGTATGTTGAAAACACCATAGATATCTTATGCGCCGTTTAACAGAGGAAGGATAGGCCGCGTCAAGGCGCGAATAGCTGGTGCGTGGCTTCATTCTTTTTGGGAGTTTCCGATCTACGCTCCGCTTAGATATCTATGGAAAACACCATGTATACCGCCCTCTAAAAATCGTAGGACAATCCAGTTAAGGTTTGTCCGGCAAAAACCGGGTGGGGCTACACAGAGCTTGGACACAGTTGGTTTTGGGGCTTGTCGCGCTAGGTAAAAATTACCGGGTTTGGCGAGTTTTTGAAGTCTTGTCTAGCAAATGTGGAACGGTACCAGTGTACACTTTGAAGACACGAGCCACTACACTTCCCCGACGGCTTCAGGAAGCACAATTTTGCCAGAAGACACAGACTCAGGATAAACATTGTCTTCAATAGACTAATGGTCTTACATATGTGAGATGTTCAGTAGCATGGTGTTCTTTTCTATAAACTACCATCCTATCTGAACTCCACAGAATGTATGGGATCGTATATTCACACAATCAAACACTTTAAGACTTCTCATATTTAGATGATACAGCTTTATTGAATAGGCTCGGGAACTTCCACACATAAGCTCCGACCTACGATTGTTAGTATTTTATCATACCGTTGCGTGATGCAAGAACCACCACCCAGTCATCTCGTTGAGAAGCAAACTGCAACTGCTTTAGGCTAAGGGTTTCCGGCACCCTGCAACTTGTATAGGAGGAGCTATCGCATGCCCACTTGATCACATGATTAGGTCACTGACTATAATGGAATAGTATAGGACGTTATAATACATGATCAATTGCGCATGCGTTTATCCCTTAAACATATCGATACTCGTGCTCTTACACATAGACGTGTTATATTACGTGGTGATATTTCATCGCGGGACATGTCTTGCATTATTGCATATAGCCTTGTGGTATGAAGAACTGTAAATTCTTACAACTTGCTTTACAGTCGTATCTTGGTTTGTGCCATTTTTTTTATTGCTAACCGTTAAATTGCCTTGCAAGACATGACATGTACATATTCACACTACTTGAAGTTTCAAGCGGCCAATGCAACGTAGTCTAAATTTAACCGGAACTACCGCACATTGATTGAGGGCGTATCAGCCCATATTGGTCCTGTTTTATCAATCGAGTCACCCCTCCTTAGTTATTCCTCCATGGCGTTACACCGGCTCTGCCTGGCACAAGCTACTTTGGACCAAATATATGGACGCCATATAACCAAAGATATGGACGGTAGCTAGGCCTTGTCTGGCCCAACTTTACTACCGTGGGTGGTAGCATGGTCAAGCCTGTCTGCGCTGTTTCTTTTCATAACGTGGCGAGGGTTTGTAACACATCTTAGATTAGAGTATAATAGGCAACGCCGATTACCGAACTCGGATTGTTTTAATTTACCAATATTCGCGTATATCAATTCATGGTGTCAAACAAGCCACATTCTGCTTTATTTGTGTGCTTCATTTCATATAGAGGGCGCTATAACGTGCCTCGCTAGGTTACGGGAAGAAACCGCGTCCGGTCTGGCAACGATAATAAATGGGTAGTAAGAGATGTATTGAAGGCTGCGCCCTCCTCAATTAGGATAAAACCGAGATTTCTACATTTTTGCAATTGTATTACATACACAAACTTACAGCTGTAGAAACAACAATAATGGCCCATTATAATGATTATCTTTAATATTAAGTAAATTTGGTAAACAACAACGTAAAGGTAGCACACCTCTAAATAATAGGAAGTCGAAATTAGACGACCATTTTGCACCTTATTTTGATCGATGCGCGACGCTTCAAAAGATGATATCTCAATGACCATTGTGATTTAGGAATTGATTTTGGTATCAAATTTAAGCCCAAAACAATGCTTATAATATGTTTATAACGATAGATCGATTTTAACGATTTAAAGTTAGGAAAATGTTAGGCCTACGACTATGCTAGAAACCCGACATTAGCAAAAGACAAGTTTTTGAATTACGGCCGATGCGCTTAGATGCTCGATTGCTTAAAATCTAACGGTTATCCACATATATTTTACAATTTTAATCAAAAGCTTGCTAAAATAGCTAGAGTTTAATACCAAATTGAAAGAATTTCTATGTATAAATTTCTATTTATGCCCCCAAACTATGACGCATTATACACGCAGGCCAACGTACTATTACATTTTCCGAAGATTTAAACCATGTTCTGGCAAGGTTATTTTTAAATTTACACATAGAAAGTCATTCAATTTGGTAGTAAACTCTAGCTATTTTAGCAAGCTTATGATTAAAATTGTAAAATATACGTGGATAACCGTTAAATTTTAAGCAATCGAGCATCTAAGCCCTCTACGGTCATTTTTCAAGTTGATTTTTCGCAAGACTTACGGCCGTGCACCGTGAAAGTAGGACTACTATTTATTAACAAAAAATAGTTAATATTATTTGTGAATGATCTATCATTAAAATTCATATTGTTAGCTTTAATTTGATACCAACCTCGTCTGCTGAATCACTGTAGTTCCCGAGAAATCACTATTTTAATCACGCGTATTGATAAGAAGTATTGCGCAATAAGAGTTGCAAGTTTTCGCCTGGAACTATTTAGAGGTGTGCTACCTAAACATCTCTTAGTAAACCTTTAACAGAAAGCACTCGTATTCGTATACACCTTAACCACGTGGCTTACTATAGCGGTCGCATGATCTCACACTATAAAGTTGAATGCCGGGTTATTTGAAGCCTTCTAAAGACCATACTACAATCGTACTTCGATAAAGGGAGCCCTCTATAATACATACATACATACATACATACAAGGCATTTATAGGGCGCCATTTCATATAGATCACGGCGCCGTGATGATGGTAAACAAATATGAAAAGAAGCGAAGAGAAAAAAGCAAACTAAAACAATGCGGAAGGGCTATTGAGGGAACAAGTAGGTTTTGAGACCCTTCTTGAAACTAAAAACAGATGTAGCAGAACGAAGTTCTGATGGTAACGAGTTCCAAAGTGTGGGTACAGAGAGTGAGAAACTCCTGTTAAAAGCGGATTTCAGACCTTTATAATGATATTTTGGCACGGTGAGGCGCGAAGTGTCTAAGGCTGAACGTAAACCGGAACGGCTTTGTTCATACCGCGGGATTGATGTGGTGATATAATTTGGACCAGACCCATTCAGACATTTGTATACATATAGAAACATTTTGTACAGGATACGCTGCTTCACGGGAAGCCAGTGCAATTGTTGCAAATACTGGCTGGCATGGTCACTCTTTGAAGCACGACAAATTAATTTTACGCTCCAGTTTTGTAAGCGTTGCAGTTTCATGATGTATTTTGAGTTAGTACCAATTAATAATACATTACCATAGTCAAGACGTGATAGTACAAGAGATCGAACTATGTGATTGCAGGTGTCATTATCAAGAAAGCGACGGATGCGACTAATATTGCGTAGGTGAAAAGTGACATTCTTTGACAGAGAAACAATATGTGGCGCCAGACTCATCACATCATCAAAAATAACACCTAGATTTCTGACGCTTTTGGACCACAAATTTCCGCCACAATCTTAATTAATATGTAACTATTATTAAGTTTCTTATCTGTGAACCTGCTTAGAAATGCACTCAGTGAGCATCTCAAAATTATCTACGAGGCCCTTAAGCGAGTGCGCACCATATCCCAATTTGCAGGAGGCCAATACCCAATACCGTTGTGTTGGGATTACTACCTCTTGACATGCTTGAGGCCCTTCCTTTGTATTACTTCAAATGGTCATTATATCGACTACTAAAGCATTTAAAAAAAGAGAAATATCTTGAAATATTCATTAAAAACAATAAAAATAAAACTGTTTTGAAATTCCATCAGAGCTGCATCTTCTTTGACTTTGAGTTGATAATCCGCAACGCTTCATAAGTTCAAGCCACACGCAGGTGGTTGTGAGTGCGCAGTATACGACTTAGATGATGCGGAGATGATGAGGTGGTCTTAAGGTTGGTGTCAACCCTGTTGGCGCCAAATTATCAAGCATTGTAACTTTTAAATTATAAATGTGATGTAAATTAAAGTATACATTTTTTGTAATGAAATGAGTTAGAGAATCCATTTTTGGTATCAAATTTGACTAAAATTAGTGTTTTTTACATTTTTGCCCAAAAATCACCTTTTTGGCGTCAAACATTTTCAGACAACCTAACAATATCAGTTTTTGATTAAAAATTCCACTAAAATCATCTGAAGTCAATTATCTAGGAGCGAATTTTTTTTTTTGGCTTAAAATTTGTTTGTTTTGAAAATATTGACCAAAAAGTGCCAAAAATAAGATTTTGGAGATAAAAAACATTTTTTTGGCACTTTTTGGTCAATATTTTCAAAACAAACAAATTTTAAGCCAAAAAAAAAAAAAAATGGCTCCTAGATAATTGACTTTAGATGATTTTGGTGAAATTTTGGAATTTTTAATCATAAACTGATATTGTTAGGTTGTCTGAAAATGTTTGACGCCAAAAAGGTGATTTCTGGGCAAAAAATGTAAAAATCACTAATTGAAGTGCTTCCTAGATAATTGACTTTAGAAAATTTGGCGCCAAAAAGTGATTTGGGGGCAAGCATTTTTACACTTTTATGTACATTACATTATTAGTTTAAAAGTTACAGTGCTTGATAAATTTCATATATTTTGGGTTGACACTTCCCTTAAAGAGTTCAGATGATGTAGCGTTGACAATGGACTCTGGGAGAGTATTCCATTCGCTGATGGTTTGCGGGAAAAAGGACTTCTTGTAGCAGTCCTTGGTTGAATGTGGTCTTATAAATGCCTTACTGTTGTTGCGGCGAGTGGTGCTTACGACTGGGGTGAGAAAACTTGTTGCTGGTATGGCGACCTGACCGTTGATAGTCTTGCATAGCAGTGAGAGACGATTTGCTTGTCTTCTTGACTGAAGAGTGTCCCATTTTAATGTTTCTAGCATTTGGGTGACACTGCTGTGGCGTTCATAATCACGACTAACACATCTGACTGCCCGTCTTTGCACAGATTCAATCTTTTGTGTGAGTCCTTGTTTGTGGGGCCCCACACTGTGCTACTATACTCCATGCGGGCGTATCAATGCCTTATATGCTGTGGCTTTAAGGTCTTTGGTACAAGACTGTAAGTTTCTGCACACCACACCTATTACACGTTTGGCTTTGGATATACTATGATTAATGTGAATATCCCATTTTAGATCTTTGGTAATAGTGACACCTAAGTATTAGGGTGTGAGTCAGTTTCTTGAAGAATTGATTGACCTAATTTGTACTGATGGGTGGTTTGTGTTCTGGATTGTGAGACTTTGAGAACAAAACACTTCTGGAATTGATTTGCATTTGCCAGGTGTTTTGCCATATTAATGAGAGTGTATTCAAGTCAGTCTGTAAACTGTCGACATCAGAGCTGTCATGGATGGGGCGATACATTACGCAGTCGTCGGCAAATAAACGGACCTCAGACGTGATCTTATCGGGGAGGTCGTTTATATACGCCAGGAACAAAAGGAGCCGAGTACGGTGCATTGGGGAACTCCCGATCTTACATGCACCAACTGCGAATGATCACCATCCACGACAACTCTCTGTCTACGTTTAGTCAGAAAGTTTGAGATCCAGGTGTGAATTCTGTTGGTAATGCCGTAGTTATGAAGTTTATGAAGTAATCTAGTTTGTGGAACGGTGTCGAACGCTTTGCTAAAGTCCATAATGATCATGTTCAGTTCGCAATTTTGTTGGAGCCCTTTTAAATCCCCGAACCACATGCCGCATTAGGTTTACTCAATACACAAACACTATTCGATCGAATAGAGGGGAACCATATCTTTACCCACGCAACTATACATTGGTCATAATAACAAAATTATCAGTGGAAAAATAAATGTCTGAAAAAGTCCTAAAAACTAAGAGAAAAAGTTTGCAGAATCATTGGACCTGACACAGCTAGAATCAGGGAGCAGTATCTGAATTCAAATGATTCTTGGGGCCCTAAAAGTTGGGTGCTGCATTAGTTTAATCAGTACCGTCACGACCGTCGGATGGGGCTAGAGGGCAACGACCTCTGTTAGGGCGCCCACCCGTATACGCATGACTTCACATGATCAATTGGGAGGGGGAATTAAAAAAATTCATCTGACAATATCCATGACTTAGTTGGGTATAGGCCTATATTGGTATCCGATTTATTCAGATGTTCTATGTTGTTGATGATTTTATGAGCATGCCTTGTACTGTCATTACTTTGTGCGCTAATTGTGCGTGGGAATGGCGAGTTCAAGATGGTATCATCCGCATGCGTATTACTATTAGGGGAAGGGCCAACAATGTTATGCGTCACCGTTCCCATAACGTAAAGAAGAGAAGGCATCACCACCAAGCCATGTAATGCACCAAATGATATCACAAGAAATATGGTTTTAAAGAAAGATCTAAAAATATAAGAATCGCTAAAATTAAGAACAGCCAATCCTAATATGGTAGAGCATGCTCCTTGAACGATTGGCCACCCATGGGTATATAGAGCATATTGAACCCGGTAAGCCGTTGCTTTGTTGGTGCATGCAAAGTAGGAATATATGATATGGGCCGAGAAATCTACGCTAAATCCTACGCAAAGTATTAAATTGACCATCGATATGGTGTCTAGGGCTACTTTCCAAATGGCCATATAACCTATAACGCACACTAGAATCGATAGAATGGAGAGCATTACGAACAGTACACCAACAAAATCAGGCATCATTACAAAGGACACAAAGAACATCGCCAGACTTGCGATCAGCAGATTTCTTACGGTGTTTGGAACTACAGCTATATACTGGTCAAAAAGCGTATACGTTGGATGGTAAGCAACTTGCGCGAGTTCGCTTTTACCTACTATTTGGCGAGATTCTAACATCGCTTCCTTTTCCAATGTTGCTGTGCTGATATCTTTAAATGTTACATAAGATCTGGTACTGAGAATATCTGAAGTATTGGAATCAAAGGCGATGTCTGGTCCATAGTGCTCATACAATGGGTCATGAAGGAACTTGTCTTTAAGAACTGTTTTGAACTGGTTTTCGGATGGGTTAGAAATGTTCATTCGATCCAAATACTTAAGATAGTCGCGAAGCCAACAAACGGTAAACGAAGATTCATGAAAATACATACTTTCTTCCAGTTTCTGTAAAGTGACCATTATTTCCTGCTGCTGTCCAGTTTCCCAATATGCCACCTGCTCTGTTACTGTAATAAAAATCAGGGGACCATATGTTTTGAAATACATTGATTCATGGTCAAAGTAGGGTACAGCATATGAGCTATCCGGTACAAGCTTGTTGAGAACAAGTCCCGTTTCAAGTTGGAATACAATTCCCAGAATTCCACCTGCAAGTAAAATGATATATAGAATTGTTGTGACTATGCAAGCCCCACGTGTAGTCAGGTATACTCCGTAAGTCTTTCTGAAACATGTCATCATTGCGTGCTTGACAAAATACTCGTTTTCATTATCTTCGCGTATAATATTTTGACCATCTACGGGATTGGAATCTTCCTCCGGTTTTGTTCCAGTCTGTATGTCCGAGTTCAACCAACCACCAGCACACCAGACTTGGTAGCAAATATGTTGCGTACTATTTCGAGGGCTAACTTTTCTGCAGAAACATATCGCATGTCGATGTTGTTGTTCACGGCGTCCAGTGAAGTACATGAATGCCCCAAAGAATGTTATCTGGAAGATATAATCAAAGGCTACAGCCGCACCTGTATACAAGCAGAATATCTGCACGGATCTAAACGGTGTGATAGCTCCAATACAAAAGGCTAAGAAATCAGTCAGAGAAGTTATAGTTATAGACATAGCCGCTTCGGAGAATGCCTCACGTAATCTCTTATCAGCTGATTTGTGTACGTCTGATTTCCTCCATGCTGCTATCATAATGAACATATCATCTACACCAATCCCTGCAAAACAACCACATCAAACATATGTTAATGATTTTTGAAACCAAAAGGAGCAATCCATACTGACTGTCCCAAAATGATGAGTAATAATAATAATAATAATAATAATAATAATAATAATAATACTACTACGGTACTACTACTACTAATAATAATAATCAGTATTTATATATAGCGCCTTTTCTATGATGGCTCAAAGCGCTGTGATTTTGCTGCTGGTGAATCATCAGAATCAGGTCGTTGGTTACGGTTTAGGCCTTGGGGTTGAGATATGCCACGGGGCGGGGGCTAGGGTGCTGCCAATTTCTAGCGCAAACCTATCTGCAGTTAGATTGTAACATCCACCATTTTTCAATGCAGCTCCCCAAATACCATTGGGTCAAGGAAGTCTTTGATAACCGAAACAACTAATCACTGATTTTGAAAGCAGGAGGAAACCGGAGAACCCGGAGAAAACCTGCGAGAGCGTGCATGGGATCGTGATAAACCAAATGCACATAAAGCCCGCGGTCGTGCACAGAATTGACCCGGGTTTCATTGGTGCAAGGCGAGGGAACAACCGCTGCGCCAACCCCTATGGTTTCACACCACTAAATAACGTCTGGCCCTACCCCATTTGAGGCAAAAGTCCAAAACCGGCCCGTTTCTATGCCGAAACGGGAGACCTATTGTAAATTACAGTTTAAAATTAGGGTATTTACTACATGTTATGGCGAAATTAATATAGTGTGAATTTTGACAGACACATCAGCGTTCTTCAGGTCCAAAAAAATTGATGCAATGATGATTTTTTAATATTTTAACAGAGACATTTGTGTTCAGGTCATTTCCGGTATCTGACGCAATAATCTTAATCAACAATTGCGTGTGACCAGGAAAACTCAACTCGTACTTTTTGAAAAGGCTCTAGCTCAAAATTATGCCGGTTACCCCCCATATATGAGTTGTTGAGTTAGTAGTCATGGCTTTCATCTTCAAGTTGAAACCAAATTTCAAGTTACCAGTTTCTTATAACGTCGAGAAATATCCATTTTAAAATTGTGCATTTCACGTGTAACCCTATGGGAGATGTATTTGGTGGTGTGCAACCCTATAGTACCCGAGACCAAGACTGTCCCAAAATGATTAGTAGTACCTGAGACCAAGGAGTGGATAACTCCTTGCTAAGACTAACTAAAGAGATAAGAAGCGCCCATTCGTACCTGCCATGTGCAGCGATCCAGGCCACCATGGCATTGTTAAAGTTGATGGACAATCGATTATCATCATTCAGTTTAATCTGTATCACGACCTCATCCTTTGAGTAGTAGCGCGCTATTTTGAATCCAGTGTTATCCACACGTGTATTACACTTTTCTCAATATGCTGAACGCACTTTAGTATGGGATGGTGACCGACTCACAGACCTTGATATATATCTTAAATAAATATCCATTGATATCGCTAAAATGATGGCATTCAGAAGAAGTATGACAATTACAAAATGATCGTTGCATTATTGAACATACAAACAATGTATTGAGATAACCAAATGTCATAGTTTGTGTTTAAATTCGTTATGAATTGAAATACCAAATGTGATGTTTTGAAGAACTTGTTTATGAAATTAAAGTATAACATATGTTTTTCAATTCTTGTTAAATCTAAACACATTACCATGAACTTTTTTTTATCATAATACATTGGGGTTTTTTTCAATTCAATTCAATTTATTCAGCAAAATTAATATAATCAAATAATAATACAATATGGAGTAGAGGCTAGGAACCCCAGTGGAAACCCTAATAGACGGGCTTATATAATGGGGACCCTTTGGCACAAAAATAGAATGATAGCAAGTAGAGCATTTTTATGACAGGAGAACAAAAAACACGAAACAAGATCATACAGAACAGCACAAAAACAATACACATGACAAAGACACACAGAAACAAAAAGAGAACAATACAAAACACATGTACATGACAAGAGACATAAGTTGCCAAGTTTAAAGTAAGTCATTAATTATGTTCTTCAAGACTCAAGAGGAAGAAGAGAGGAAGAAATTAAAAATAGAGGAAGATGTTTTACTAAGAGAAAGATTGGTGTGTGTGGTTTGTGTATCATAGGTAGAAATGTAGCATTTTGTATACGTCCAAGAATGTAACCATTAGGTTTAATTGGCATACTTCTTCTGAAATGCCAAAAATATAGCGATATAAATGCATAATCATTTTAGAAATCACGGTCTGTACATTATATGTCGGTAGCCAACCCATGCTAAAGTGTGTACAGGTTATTTAAAAAGTGTAATAAACGTGTGGATAATACTGGATTCAAATAGAGCGCTCACTCAAATAATGAGGTCGTGCTATGTTTGTTTTTCTCATGCGTACACTGTAACCATGCAGTCGGTGCGCGTAGCACACAACGCGTCGCAGTGCGCCATGCAAAAACGCGCCCACGCACTACACCCACGCACCCCTACACACGCGGGCGGGCAAATATTAGAGAAATACGCTGAGCCACACGGGAGTTGGTTACGGTTTAGGCCTTGGGGTTGAGATAAGCCACGGGGCGGGGGCGGGGACGGGGCGGGGCGGGGACGGGGCGGGGACGAGCGGGGACAGCAGGGCGGGCGGGGGGGGGGGGGGGGGGAGGCGGGAACGGCGGCGGGTCATAAGGTAACGAAATAATGTGGTTTCTGATAGAACAAAACATGATATATGGTGAATCTAAATTACGTAACATGGTGTCAGATGTGGGATTTGATACTGTATGTGACACGCGGGCGGACAAATATTGGAGAAATACGCCGCGCTAAGGGAGATGGTTAAGGTGAGGCCTTGGCGTTGAGATAAGCCGTGGGCGGGGAACTTTAGGCCTTTGGGGTTGAGATATGCCACGGGGCGGGGCGGGGGCGGTGAGTGACGAATGTGGGTTGTGTGTAATGATGTAATGTGGTTTGGGAGGCAGGGGGTTAATGAAGAAATGTGATGCTAAATTGCGTAACGGATATGCCACGGGGCGGGGCGGGATGGTGACGGTTGGGGTACGGGAGATGGTTAAGGTTTAGGCCTTGGAGTTGAAATATGCCACGGGCGTAGGCGGGCGGGGGTCTTTTAATTGAAATTTGAAAACTTTTGAATTAAAACAAAAATGTTTTAAATATTGTTCTATTCCTATGTGTTGCGTTATAAATTTTCCAACACTTATGTTTTGTTTCATTTGTAGGTGTTCTATCTGGTAGGCCCTACTCCCTAGCGGGAGAGCCCGTCCGAAGGACGGGCGTCCCGCTAGTTAAACTAATTGATGATAATCGATTGGCGATTGACTAAAAAAATCTCTTTAGTTTAGTCTATCAGCTAAGGGACTTTTAATGGACCGAGAGTGGTCAAGCTTCTGATGGGGTCAGTCTTGCCTAACATTTTGTGCTGGATCCGAATATTGACACCTTAAAGCCGCAATCGTGGTTTCGGCAGTGTAAACTCGATTTTTATACCAACAATCCAGAAATACCCCAATATCGTATTTTCAGCATAAATATGCTAATGTACAAGCTATACACACTATTTTGTTACCTAATTAAAGGGTACTTGAAGAAGAACTGAACCAACTATTTTTTTTGTTAAATGGGAATTAAACAACTTGATTCGCATAATATTTCATAAATATTGAAATTATTGGTGTGTTTTTGTTTTGAATAGATCAACATTTCACCTTTTGACCTCAAAGGGATCGAAAAATAGAGAAACTCATTTTTTTCAGAATTCTGTACTTAATACGAATATTAATGTTTTAGAATCCAGGATTTATACTATTAGTTGCAAAAACGTTTTTTTGTACAAAAATACCACTTTTTAACCGGAAATACCCCGATATCGTATTTTCGTCATAAATATGGTAATGTACAAGCTATAGACATCATACTGGTACCAAATCACAGGTAACATATTTTTCTACCCGTAAACGAACAAAAAAACTCAACTAAATTGATTGTTTAAACTTAGTTAAACAACTAATGTTGCATAATGTTTAATAAAATTATGATTCTTTGTTGTTATACAGGGTGGTTCAATAAAACCTTGACAGTATTTTGAAGCCATTTTTATGAAATTTTGTAGATTTAAAAAAAAATCTTTTTCAATATTCATCAACTATATGATCTTGACCATCTATGCTGAAAATATCATTACAAATAACCTTACGGTTGCAAAATAACAGCTATTTGAACAAAGTCTGTCCCATTTCACTCTGTCCACGGGTACTGATTTCGCGACGTTACAACCAGTGTGGTTCAATAAAACGTTGACAGTTTTTCAAAGCCATATTTTTAAAAATTGTAGGATTTGAGTGGGTTTTTTACATATTCCTCAAAAATATCATCTTGGCCGTCTATGCTGAAAATGTCAATGTTAATAATACTATGGCGGCAAAATGATAGCTATTTGAAGAGAATCTCTCCAAATCTCTTTGCCCACGAGTAAGTCTACGGGAAATGCCCAGCAAGATAACATTAAATGACATCGTCACTGTTAAGGCATAGAGCATAGACAATTACACTTCCAATCTATGAAAATCAATCATTCTAATTAGGGTCACTCGTGGTATTATTATTACGTATTGATCAACAAAGGGAGCGTGTGTGGTCTAGTGGATAAGACGCCGGTCTCACGATGCAAAGGTTGTGAGTTCGAGCCCCACTTCAGCCAACATGTTTGTATCCTTGGGCAAGGTACTTAGTCTCAATTGTCTCGTGGTTCAGAAGTCACGTACAAATGGTGGTCTCGTGCATCGGAAGTGTAATAACCCGAGCACGTTAAAAGGTCACAGACTCCTTCGTAAAGAGTAGGGGATCATCCCGGTCTGTGTCTGTATACTCAATTTCCTAGGTTACAGGAAAAACTTGTAAATACGAAAAACTTGTAAATACGTAAAAATATGTAAAATGGACCCTTCAACAGCACGTTTGCATCTGAAGGGGTGCGCCTGAAACAAAACGCTGGATCTCCACAATACTACTATTGATTTCACACCTGAATAGATAGTTAAGATGTTAACAATTACACTGGTTTCACCTGTCGGGATCTTCAAATCTTAGATTACTTGCATGCAATTCATCATTCAGTATTCAATGTAACGTCGCGAAATCAGTACCCGTGGACAGAGTGAAATGGGACAGACTTTGTTCAAATAGTTGTTATTTTGCAACCGTAAGGTTATTTGTAACGATATTTTCAGCATAGATGGTCAAGATCATGTAGTTGATGAATATTGAAAGAAGAAAAAATAAAATCTACAGAATTAAAAAAAAAATGGCTTCAAAAAACTGTCAAGGTTTTATTGAACCACCCTGTAATAATCAATATTTGACCTTTTTACCTAGGAGGAGTCAAAAAGTTGAGGAAGTCTATTGTATTTGAAATTTTGTGCTGAATATGAATATTAAAATTTTAGAAGACGTGTTCATGATCTTAGTTGTCTAAATTGATATTAGATAACCAAATGTCATAGTTTGTGTTTAGATTCATTATGAATTGAAATACAAAATGTGATGTTTTGAAGAACTTGTTTATGAAATTAAAGTATAACATTTGTTTTTCAATTCTTGTTAAATCTAAACACCTTGCCATGAACTTTTTTTTATCATTATACATTGGTTTTTTTTCTCAATTCAATTCAATTCAATTTATTCAGCAATATTAATATAAACAAATAATAATACAATATGAAGTAGAGGCTAGGAACCCCAGTGGAAACTCTGATAGACGGGCTTATACAAGCTGTCCCAAAATGATTAGTACCCATCAATGCTTTAAGTTCAATACATTTTATTCATCATCAAAATCAATGGGATAAGGTCCGTTGTTTTTACATCATCATTGTCATACTATACTTTTTCATTAGTATTTTACATCATGAAAATCTCTTTAGTTTAGTCTATCAGCTAAGGGACTTTTAATGGACCGAGAGTGGTCAAGCTTCTGATATGTAATTTTTGTCATCATCAAAATCGATGATATAAGGTCCGTTGTTTTTACATCATCATTGTCATACTATACTTTTTCATTAATATTTTAGATCATGAAAATCTCTTTAGTTTAGTCTATCAGCTAAGACACTTTTAATGGACCGAGAGTGGTCAAGCTTCTGATGGGGTCAGTCTTGCCTAACATTTTGTGCTGGATCCGAATATCGACACCTTACAAGCCGCAATCGCGGTCTTGGCAGTGTAAAATCGATTTTTATACCAAAAATCCAGAAATACCCCAATATCGTATTTTCAGCATAAATATGCTAATGTACAAGCTATACACACTATTTTGTTACCTAATTAAAGGTTACATAATGGTATACTTGAAGAAGAACTGAACCAACTAAATTGTTTGTTAAATGGGAATTAAACAACTTAGGCCTATTGGTGTGTTTTTGTTTTGAATAGATCAACATTTCACCTTTTGACCAAAGGGATCTAAAAGTAGAGAAACTCATTTTTTGTCTTCAGAATTCTGTGCTAAACACGAATATTAATGTTTTTGAATCCAGGATTTATACTATTAGTTGCAAAAATGGATTTTTGTACAAAAATACCACTTTTTAACCGGAAATACCCCGATATCGTATTTTCGTCATAAATATGGTAATGTACAAGCTATAGACATCATACTGGTACCCAATCACAGGTAACATATTTTTCTACCCGTAAACGAAAAAAAAAACTCAACTAAATTGATTGTTTAAACTTAGTTAAACAACTAATGTTGCATAATGTTTAATAAAATTAGATATTTTATGATTTTTTTGTTATAATAATCAATATTTTACCTTTTTACCTCGGAGGAGTCAAAAAGTTGAGGAAGTCTATTGTATTTGAAATTTTGTGCTGAATATGAATATTAAAATTTTAGAAGCCGTGATCATGATCTTAGTTGTCTAAATTGATTTTGTTCAAAAAGACGGAGTTTTGAATGAACTACCTAAACTACCTCACTTCTGGCATAAATATTAGTCTATAGGTGGGTCGATCTGGGTATCGTGCACCCCCCGGAAATCAACTTCTCGATGTCTCTATATCCGAAAAATGCGTTAAAAATGATTAGCTATGTTAAAAAAATTACGCGTCATTCTTATGCAAATTAGTGCCGCCAATACCGAAAATCTATTTTCACTATATCTCGGCCAATATGGCAGATAACTAAAGTGGCTTACTAGACCTATGTTCAAGGGTCAAAGATCGTAATAAAACTATTCTTGAAGTGACCACATAAATGTCTAATAAATGATCACTTGTGGTCATTAGATGATCATGTGTGGTCATTAATTGATTTCTCGGGTCAAATAGTTACTTTATATATGTTATATAATTGCTTTTTAAGTTGTAACATTACATTATCACTTCTGGTCATTAAATACCCGTCTAGGTTAATTTGATGACCGTCTAGGTTCATTAAATAACAGTCTAGGTTCATCAAAATAACAGTCTAGTATCATTAAATAACAGTCTAGGTTTATTAAATAACAGTCCAGGTTCATTCAAATAACAGTCTAGGTTAATTAAATGACTGCTTGTAGTGGCCATTGCACTATCACTTATAATAATAATAATAATAATAATAATGGTAATTTGTATAGCGCCGGTATCCGTCAGAAATGACGCTCTTGGCGCTTTTGTAAACATGTAATATAAGTAATTAATAGCACAAAAATGATAAATAGCATGGGTATTATACCGTTTTGTACGCTTCATTGAACAAATAAGTCTTTAAAGTTGTCTTAAAACTATGAATGGAATCTGTACATTTAGCATCGCGTGGTAGACTGTTCCAAATTCTTGCAACAGCAACGAGAAATGAACGTTCTCCCCATTGATATCTTACTGGGTACTCGGTAAGAAGCATTTGTTTTGATGAGCGGAGTCCACTGTGTCCAGGTATATAGGGTTGCACACGCTCAGTGAGATATTGTGTGGCGCCTTGTGTTGTAAAATTTTGAATGCGAGTAAAGCAAGTTTATATCTGATTCTATGCTCAACAGGTAGCCAATGCAAGTCCATAAGCACAGGGGTTATGTGATCAGATATTTTGGTGAAAGTTATAATTCTAGCAGCGATATTTTGAATACGTTGAAGACGCTGAAGTTGAGAAGCTGTAACCCCATACAACAATGAATTTCCCATGTCAAGTCTTGAGGTAATAAATGCATGGGTGATCAATTCAGCAGTTTCTCTATTGAGGTGATGTCTGATCCGTCCGATGTTTCGAATGGACATGTATGCAGCTTTGGAGATATGATTGATGTGATTCTCCATTGTCATCGATTGGTCAAACATGACACCAAGATTGCGAACATTTTGTGAGGGTTTAACATGTGACTCACCAACTCTTATGTGAGAAATTTCCACTTTTGATAATTGTTGCTTATTTCCAAAAACAATACATTCTGTCTTGTCATCGTGGTTTGATTTCATCCACACACGTATTGCATCTATACATTTCTCTATTTTAAGAATGGATGCATTAACGCTCTCTTGAGTTGGGGTTACTGACTCGTAAATGTGAGTGTCATCAGCAAAGCAGTGATATTCCACTTCGTGGGTGCGCATAATATGACCAAGTGGCAAAGTGTAAACAGAAAACAAACTTGGACCCATAGCTGAGCCTTGTGGCAAACCATATTCCAACAAGGATGGTGCTGATGTGGCATCATTTATACATACAGACTGTGTTCTACCCGATAAATATGATCTAAACCAATTCAGTGCAACATTCTTCAATCCGATATCCTTTTCAAGCCTATTTAGAAGTATAGACTGTGGTCGACAGTGTCAAATGCTGCAGACAGGTCCAGAAGCACTAACAAGGTTATTTTGCCGTTATCCATAGCTTGTAGGATGTCATTTTGCACCCGCAAGAGAGCTGTCTCTGTGCTATGATCAGATCTGTATGCAGACTGGTTGTCTTCACGTAGGTTATTTTGTATCAAGAATGGTGACAGACTTATCACTTGGGGTCATTACATGATCATATGACCCACAAAAGTCTAGGCACCTTACTTGTACAGTTATGTGCAATATTGACAGATATATACCATAGTAATGAATTTTCGGTAATGGCGGCACTAATTAGTATAAAGCACACGATTAATCATGGTTTGATCACTGGGTCACATAACTCACATTACCATACAATTGTTCAAATTGCAGGACTTTAATTGGTTTACAGCGCTGTAATCATGTGCTGTATGTTCCTAGCATTCCATTCATGTGGCTGTCAAAAGGCTGTCACTAATTATATTTTTTGTACCAAATTAATAATGTTCATAAAAAAAATTTAAAAAAAAGAATCCCCGTGGACCGCCTGACATCTCTTCACTACCTCTCTCCGCCTCTATCGCTCCATTCACTTCATTAAGCGGCTACTCACTACGCCATTATATGATAGTGCAGTCTTAAAGTTCGTAATGTACTGAAAGTTTGGTATCAAAATTAACCAAATAGGTTTACAAATGCATCGACATTTATGGGACACACTGTATTTATAATACCGAAATCACGAACATAATTGAGTATACATTTTAAGATACATCTTATGAACCTTTTGACCTCATGATTAATATCAATTCTAATCTATTTAATACAAAATACAAAAAAATAATACAGGTATGTTTAAAGGGTATACGTTTGATGGCTTATCTGAACTTACTTAAAAGTTTCTAATGATATGATACACATACACTCTTAGAAGGTCAGGATCAAATACATGAGTAGATTTCCGGCTCACTTTGTTTTGATCCTTTAAGGATCATTTTCGGATCGTTTTGATCCGTTTTCGGATCGTTTTGATCCGTTTCCAGATAGATATCAACAAACGGATCAAATTCACCTTGATCAACTTTGATCTGATTTCCGGATCAATTCGATGA